>VZRL01005776.1:878702-942244 GCA_013397895.1 Origma solitaria | reverse complement strand
CGGGCTGTGGGGGGCTCTCTGCATCCCCCTGGACTCCATGGGCTGCAGGGGGACCACCTGCTCCCACATGGTCTTCACCACGGCTGGCAGAGGGTTTTCAGCTCCGGCGCCTAGAGCACCTCCTCCCCCACTTTCTCCACTGACCTTGGTGCCTCCATGTTGTTCTCCCTCACATATTTTTACCTCCTCCTCCTCCTTCCCTGGCTAAAAAGAAGTGCGTGCTCACATTGTTTTGATTTCTTCTTAACTATGTTTTCACAGAGGCGTAACTAACATCTCTAATTGGCCCAGGTTTTACCAGCAGCATGTCCATCATTTTACAGCCATCAGAGACTGGCTCTGCTGGACATGGTGGAAAATTTCCAGAGTCTTTACTCAGGACATGCAGGAGCCATCTTTGTACCCCACCCTGTTCACTGGTAAAAACTGGGCCAGGCAAAACTACCACACTTCCTAAATAAACATTTGGCTTTGACCCTCAGGCAATGACACACACTTGCCCTGAAAGTAAAGAAATCCCAGGATGTGCCCAGCCTGCAACAGTGGGACCAGAAACCAAAGAAAAGCCCTTCAAGAACTTAATGGAAATGTTCAGACTCCACTGTAACTGCTGGGAAGTCAGCACTGTGGCATCTCATGGGGAGAGGCTGCTGCTGTTACAACCTCCACTCTCCTCACTGCAATTGGGATTATTGGCACAGCAACTGACGGAATCACAGATTATGTGTTTGAAATTTGTCTGATCTTTGAACTCTGCAGGGATGAAATAAAGACTTCAGAGAAGTCTTCTTACCCATGTAGTAGGAGGTATAAATCACAAGGAAATGTAAATACGCTGCAAGTTTTTTGTATCTAGAATTAAATGTCATTTGCATTTAAGATGTAAGTGAACTTACTTCGTATCTACAATATTTAAGAAGTTAAAGTCTAAAGTCACAGAGTTAGCAATTTTATCCAGAGTTGTGGTTAATGCAATGGCTAATCCCATCAAGGGGGCATTAATTGGTGTCTAGATGCTCCTTCTCATAGCAGCAGTAGGCCATAAAACTTAATCCTTACCTCCTCTTTCCAGCGTGTAGCCTCCGTGTTCATCAATAAAAGTAATGTGATTCATTAAGTATGGGAGTAATTACCTGCAGCTCCAACAAACAGGACTGAACGAGCCATGCCAGTGCCAAGTTGGCTTTTGTGCCATCGCACAGGACTGCCAGGGGCTGCCAAGGAAAGCCTTTCTGCAAGATGGGGATAAATGCTGACGGATGCAACACAAGCTGCAGAGCACTACACAGCTGCTGGGCATCTCCTGGGTGTGGGCTGGGACATCCATCAACAAGTCCTACCCCAAAAGCAGCTCCTTGGGGCTATTTAAGGAGCAATCAGGATGCTGGTGCCACAAAAATACATCGTGAAGATATCCTGTTTGCAGGGTGCATTGGTAGAGAAGTTAAACCCTGGAACATCTGGGGCTCTGCTGACAGAGGCAGGATCTGACTGTCCTCCCAGCAGCGACATCCCTGCAGCACAATGCAGGCAGGTGCCAAGAACAGCAGCTCCAGCTGCGAGTGATGGGGAAGCAGAGCCTTGCCTGTGGCCCAGTGGCTGTCCCTGGCAGGCTGCAGAGGCTGAGGGCAATGGGACAGCTCTGGGCACCTCTGGATAACAATAACTTCAACCAGCACCGTTCCTCCTGCGCTAAGACCTGCGTTCATGAAGGCATCAGAAAGGAATGTCTGCTCTGTGTCCCTGCTCTTCACACAACCACAAAAAAGGTAACAGTGCTACCAGCACAAACAACAGTGACACAAATAACAACACGATCTGACTTCCCAAAAGCCATTTACTCTGCTGCCATTTATGTTTAAGTGTATTGCAGCCATCCCCAAAGTGTAAACTCCATGAAAGACTCACACACCATCTCTGCCTATTATGGCTACTCAGCCTGATGAATTCCACCATCAATTTTCTTTGGAAAGACAATTTTTAAAAAACCCCCAAAAACCAGATTAAAAACAAAGAAGATACATGTCATTCGTAAGCACAACCAAGTGGGTGAGCTCTGCTCTCCCAGTAACATAGCAGGTCAGAAATCAATCCAGCACCTTCTCTGGACCTCCCTGGGCAGGGATATCCTTCTGGAAACAGCACTGTCCAAAAGCTGAGTATTTAGTTCAAGGAGTTAAGAGTTTTTCCCACATTTTACTCAGAAACATGATAATTCATGTGTTGACGGCTCTGAACTCTGTAACAGACTTGAAAAAGAAATTAGAAACAATCTTTATGAACTCCTCAGCACACCGAGCAATTGAAGCCTCCTCGTAACGATGTAGGACCAAAGCTGGAATATTAAAATTGTCATTAAGTGGAATGCACATGAAATGCTAAAAAGTCTTTCTGCAAATTATTTCTTGATATAATGTCATGCTGTAGAACTAAATCTTAGTACAAGGTATGAAAAAAGACAGTTAAATCAACTTTGTTCATTTAAATATAATTTTAAAAGAACTGGCATTCATCTCTTTATTGCTCAAGGATTTTTATCAATTTCTTTAGCCCTCATTTATTTCTCTTCCCTACTCCCATGGGGATACCATTTGATTTACTGGGAATTAATTCTTACAATTCATTATTGCTTTAAACTATTTTCAGATTAATCACCACCATCTCCGCTGGTGCACGGAGGAGAGCCCCGTTCCCTCTCTGTGCTCACACAGACAAAAGGGCTCCAGCCCCTGGGAGCCAGCAGCCATTCTGCCTTATCAATTGCTCTTTCCATGAACAGAGATTGTTACGGTGAGGACCAAGGGCTCCACTTAACTTTTAAAAGACTTATTTGGAGATGGCCTCCTCCCAGAGGTGGTACTTCAGGTCTGGCTCTGGTCACTTCCCAGTGCAGCAGCAACACAGGTGTGTGCAAACACTGCTACATTGTTATGGGGAAGGAAGAAAAGGGAAGAACAATTCTACTTATTTAGTTAATTTACTTCCACTTCAATTCCCCTGCCTGCAACAACCATCAGCTCCAGGCTTACAAGGTTTTCCCAACTGTGTCAAAGCGGGGCCATACCTTGGTTTTATCCAAAACACCACGTGCCAGGGAAATCTGTCAGGACACACATGAACCATGTCCTTGGACTCTCGCAGGTGTCACCTCCCCAGCACAGAGGATGATAGGAGCCACACAGGCTTTGCCAGGGAGTGGGAAAATCTCTCTGGGGACAAGAGGAGAGCAGAGCTCTGTGGAAGGAAAAGGATTCTCCCTCTGCTAGGAGCATGCAGCTTGACTCATGACTTGAGACACTATAAAAATCTGTAAATATTTGAAAATTGAATAATAATAAATTAATTATAAATTTTAATTGAGAACCACTTCAAATCGTAAATGCAGTTCAACAATTGATGAACTTCCAACACCGCAGGCAGCGAAACGGCAAAAGCTGGAGGAAGAACTGGTGATGCTGGTACAGGAGGGAGGGAGCAACTCCCCAGCTGTGCTCCAGCATCATATCTGTGCCCCAGCAGCACAGCCAGGCCCAGCAGAAGATGGGCAGAGCACTATGGAAAGGGCCAGAGGAGGAACACAGCGCTGCTCGACAGCCACCACCGGCTCGCTCTGTCCAGGCAAAAGCATCGTATGCAATATTGCAATTGAATTAAAAACGTCGATTTGCCTTGGACTCAGTTGATTGCTGGGACTCCACTGATTGCTGATTAATAGTAACTACGTACATAAATCTGGATTAACCTGGAAACCAGAGATGCTCAGACTGTCCTGGAAGCCAGGCTGATTGGGCTGCCTGTCAGCCCTCCGCTGGGACCATTAGCTCTTTGTGGGGCTGAAATTTAGGACTGAGCCAGCTGTTGAGGTCAGTTCTAAGGTGGGGCAATGCAAGCAACCCCAGCCCTGCCCAGGCAAAGCGAGCACTCCCAAGGCAGGAGGGCAGAGCTCACTGTGCATCCTCCAAATGAGTTCTCAAGTGGTGGCACTGACCAAGCCTGAGCTCTCTTCAACAGTCACCAACAAGGGACATGCTGGTACACCCCACAGCAGTCCGTTCTCAGCCCTTCCTCTCTTTCAAATGAACCTCACAAATATAATCTGTTTATTTATATCAATTTAGTCCCATCAATTAATGATGACAAGGCAATTAACTAGAATGCCAGACAGTAAAAAATAACCACATAATGCCTTCTTTAGAGGAAATCTATTATGTAATTCCAATCGGTCTTCATTAACACAAAGTATTCCAGTAAAAGGTAGTAATCTAGTTATAGTCTGTGAAATATGAAGATCCGCAAAGTAATTTTTCAGAATTAAGGGTATTTTTAGCCAATAAGAAAACCTGTCTGCATTTTTTCTGCAAAAAACTTTTTTTGTAAAAAACTACACAACTCTGTAACATAAGGTACCGGTACTGAGAAGGCTGTGCAGTATCACCAAAGAGGCACTAAATCCCCATCATCACCTCCCTTTCCCACAGTGTTTGGGGTCTAGACCAAGCTGAGAGCATAGCAGTGCCCATTTTTTCCATCCCTCATCCAACACTCGCTGCACTTCAGAATTAACAGTGTTTTAATGGTACTAACCTAATTTATCCGTTGCACATATTAAAGATCCACTTTTTAGTGAAAATGAGGTGAAAAACATGAGACCACAAAATAATCAGCTTCACATGGAAATACACATTTTCTGGTTTTAAGGCTTAGTCCGCTTCAAATTTACTGATAAACTAGTAGATGATAAGGGAGAATTAACCCCAAATATAGAAAGTCCTGCAAACAAAGAACACAGACAAATATAAAAGTAGTCAACCACTTCACAACATGCCCAAACTGCTAAATTGTCTCAACTTAAAATTTCTAATGAAGCAGCTTAAAAAATCCCAAATTCCTACAGGAATGTGTTTACAATACAAACTCAATTATTGTCTTATTCCGATGCTTATCTTTTCTTACACCCTCTCAGCTCATCCTACTTTGGAATTTAATTACATTCCAGTATTTTGAGTTCAGATGAAATTACACATTTTCAGATTAATTTAGCCTGAACCAACTTTTGATAACAGCCAATCCTTTTTCTATCGTGTCCTAATTTGTGACCCTCCGAGTCAGCATGAATTGCTCTTTTAAACTTTGTGTCACCCTGCCATAAAGCCACACCCTCTGTCCCCAAACCCAGCACAGCATCCGGCATTGCTGGGTCAACATTTGACCGATTTCCTTTGATGAAAACCCTCCTCTTCCTCTTACCTCTGTCATTTTCTGAGCAGGGGTTGACAGAGAATAGTCAAGGAGTGACTGTTCCCTACACGCTGGTGCAGGGAAGGCGTGACCTCTTCTGTTTAGTTAAAATCCAAGGGCGATGTTCTCACAAGGACATTTCAGCTCGGCCATCACAGGAGAAGCACACGATGGGAACATGGGCCTGAAGCACGCCCAGCACTTGTCTGCCCCCAAACCAAATCCCACTCTGCTCAGCAAGACCCTGCCAGGACAGGAAGCATTCCCTGACGGACGCCTCGCGCTTCCCACGGGATCGCCCTGCCAGCATCGTGCCGGGAATCCCGGCCTCTCCCCAGGCTGCCTGAATCCAAGCACGGCCTCCACAGCTTTCCTCTCACCTCCCTCCCACCAGTTGTGATCTGATGCAACTGTCAAATCCTCAGCATGTTTGAAACCTACTTGTTCAGGCGCCAAGTGGAGACTCATCTAATCTCTGCAACGAGTCAGATGCTGCGATTGTGCTAACGCCATGCAAGACTTTCACTTTCCAAAACTTCGCCAAATTTTTAATATCAGTAAGATAAGAAGATTAAATGTTAGCTCCCCTATGAACTATATAATCTGAAGAAAACAAAACCCTACTCATTTGATCCTTCTCAGATGTTACTGGGAGTGCCCTCATGTCCTTCCTAAGGGCAGAATTCCCTCTCTAACCACTGCCCACTCTGGCACATCACCACTACAATAGTGGGACTGTGCCCGCACATGATCTGCTTTGGTTGGTTTCCCACATGCACATGCCTCTGGCTGAGACATCTCACCCAAGACTGGGGATTTTGGTAGAAGCAGGTGAGCAGACTAAAGGAAGCCATAATAGATATAACAGTCCCTCCAGATCTAGGATCTGTGCAGGATTAGAAGTGACTATTTTATAAATTTCAGGAGTTGAGGAGATGAGAGGAAGGATTGAAGAGGAGAAGAAACCAGACAGAGCAGCAGTTAGAAAAGCCTGGGAGTAAAACCAGAGGGAGAAGAAGAGGCAGAGCAAGCACACAAAGCTGCGATTATAAAATCCTCCAAATCTTTCATAACCTAAATTTAAAGCAGAGCACAAAATACTGCCCTGCTCTTGGATAGCGCTGTTCTCAAAGGGCACAGTTAATCAAAAAAAGTTTGCTGCACAATTTAGCATTGGTTGGGTCTTCTAAAGCTGTCTGGGATTACAAATCCCATTGAGCAGGGAGACAGGTCCCCACGCCATGCCACTGCCAGTGTCACCATCCTTGGCCTTAGGCATCTTGCCTGAATACTGCAAAGTAGAAATAAGAAGCTGAACAGTGCAAGAGCCGTGTTTCACCTTGGCACTGGGAGTTGGGACTGTGCACTACTCAGTGAACCCAACGTCCCCTTACGCGTGGAGTGTTTTCTTGGCAACTGGTCCAATAGTGTCACCCCTTCTCAGCTGTTGACAAATCCTGTTACACAGCAAAGATTTGTACCAGGGCTTTAATTTAATTACTGTAAACAAACCCAGAAACTTGGCTGAATGGTTTCTTGGGTTACCGGCCCAGTTGAGGGCCAGGAGCTGTACTCCTTCTGCAGTGCTGCTCCATGCAATATCCCAAGTAATGCACTGCTACAGCATCCTTCACTTCCAAAGATCCAAACAAAAACACACTTCAAAACACACTGGGGGTTACTGCCACAGAGATGGCCGTCCCCATCCCCACATCAGCCCTCTTTGGCTCCTGACTGTGCTGTGGTTCCAGGAGCAGCCCATCGGTACCCTGCAGCACTGGTGCTTCCAAAATCCTTGCAAGTGTGCGTAGATCATAATTCCAGCCCATGCCATGCTGCCACACTGCTGTGAATGAGCTTCATGAGGCTGCAGAGAGAACTGATGGCACCACAGAGAAACAGGTCAAACAGAGGCTCTTGGACACGCTGCTGAAAGAGGTTTTGTCTCTCCTAAGGACATGTGGAAAGGTTCCCAAAATTATCACTTTGCTTCCTTTGCTTGTAACTATGTAAATCAACCCCTAATACCTTGTTTGCTTACTGCAGCAACGTAAGAGCAGGGGGAAATACAGGAGCCCTTTAGCCAGAGAGAACTAAATAAAATAGTGGGAACATCCCAGAAACACGAAAGTCAATTAATTCATTTGTTACAGAGCAAGTGTCCTGCATAATTTGTCCTCTGAGTAGTTTATTTTAGCTAATTGCTTATCCAGCAAGAAGATCTCCCCTGCATGACCCATTTGCTGTGCAAGAGGCTCAACTGATGAGAAATAAATGGTCACCTTCCAGAGGGCATGGAGTGACAGCAGGGACACTCCACAGGCTGCTCCGGTCCTCAGACCCACACACAAGGAGAGGAATGCACCCATAACCTGACACCTCATAATCAGGGTGAGCACTGCTGTCCACGTTCTCCAAAGGAAATCAGGAGACCACAGCTCCCCTTTCCAGGACAAGCAGGATAAGGAAAGGCTGCAGATAAGGCACCCCCACTAAGGCTTTACTTCCACCCGGCTCCATCGCTGCAACTCACAGCAATGTGTTCACCCATCACTTGCCTTTTACAACAGCACTTAAAGCAACACAACAATTCCACTTGTGAGGGTGGAGCTCTTTGTCAGCCGCATCACCCTCTCAGCCTCTCCACCGGAGCCAGACAGAGCAAAAGCAGAACCAAATGGCTTAATGCCTCACTTGTACATCCCCTGTCTGTAAACATTGCTGGGGGACAGGCGGAGCAGAGCTGTCAGACCCGCAGCCGCCTTCAGCTGGCCGAAAGATGGAACCAGGACAGATGTTATTGGTCTCATCAAAATTTTGTAAATTGAACAGTGAGACGGAACAGCCTTATTTATCTTAATTTAGTTCATCCTTGACATTTATAAAATAAATACAGGAATAATACCACGGGCACAATTCACTCACACTGATGGCAGCAGGAATCACACATGCTCTGACAAAGAATGGGGAGGGATATGGCTGCTGCCTGCTAGAAGCAGAGCAGAGGGTGCCAGGAGATCCCCAAGGGACCCACCAGTACCTCTCACCTCAGTACCTCTCCCTGCAGCACCAGGCACATCCTCGCTGGACAGAGACAGGCAATGCTGAAAGGAGAAGGGGGAGAACTGCAAGGTGATGCTTTGAGATTGGCTGGGCAGCAGGTTTGGAGTCACCACCAAGGAGGCAACAGGATTTCTGTCAGAAAAGCTTCAAGCTTTCACGTTCCACCAGGAGGCTTCTGATGGGCTTTTACTGATGCTTCATCTCCCTCAGAATCAATAGAAAACAATAATCCCACGGCTAGGCATAAATCATGTTGCACAACTCAGCAAATCATCACATGGGATGCCTCGAGATGAGGCTGCTTATTTCCAGAAACAGCCCCATTAATGGTTTCTGCCTGCCAAGCAACAAGATTCCCACTTCACAGAACTGGAAATCTCCATCCTGCACTGAGCCCAGCCACTGGCTCCACGTACTGCAGAGCAAACGTGGGCAAAGCTCATCTCAGCTGGTGGGTGTTGGTGCTGGGGATGAGCCAGGGAAGCACAGGGGCTGCAGAGAGCCAGATGCCCACCCACCCTGACACCAGTCCCAACATGTGCCAGCCGGCCTGGGGCCACTAGCCATCCTCACAACAGTCCCAACACACGCCCACCTGCCCAGGGCTGCAAAGTGGCTCCTAAAATCCCTTTTACCACTTGTCATACTGGGGATGCCACTTCCAGCGCCGCAGCCCCGGGCAGGAGACTGTGCTGTCTGTTAATGGGAAACAAAGCTGCCGCAGCACAACGTTCCCACAAACAGCAGCTCTGGAAAACCCCGGCAGCACCTTCCCTCACGTCGCTTTACATCCTGTCAGTAACTTACAGGAAACAAAACGGCCCGGCAGAGTTATCCAAGGGTGTGAGACTTGAGGTACATCTGTAATTAAAACACAGACACCAAAGCTGCGGAGCAGCGCCATAAAGCAGATCATTTTACAGCTGGCTGGGCTCCCTCTGATGTACTTGAGAGCCATTTTTAAGTGACATAAAGTTTAACATACCGGTACATCTGCCTACCCACAAGATTCTACACGGAATTTAAAATTTAATTATATTAAAGTATTGTTACAGTGCGCGTAGCAAGAACGCCAACCAAGTGTAACTTGAGGAGAATCTGTGCCAGATTGTTGTAAATCTGTGTTTTCAGGACTAGGAAGAAAAAAAAGAAAAATTCAAACCTGAACACCTGTATCAGTGCTCTCAGCTTCATTATTGCTCACCCACCAACTGCTCCACATTTGGGCTGAGCAGGATCACACCCTTGTCCAGTGTTTCACCACAATGTCAATGCACACCTACAGTACCCGTGCCTGCCAAGCAATTATTCCTCACACCACAGCGAGAGCAAAGCCTGCTCACTGCCTACACACACTTACTCAGCACCAGAAGAAAAACCCCAACCTCTGCAGGCAGCTCCTCATCTTCCAACAACCATGACACAAACCAATCTGTCCTGTCCAGGCAGGTCCTCTGGGATGCTTCCAGCTGCTCTGCATACACAGAGGCACAAACATCCTCCCCCCAGTTCCATGGTACCAGCACACGCTGGCTTACATTCCAAGGGGCAACTTAAATCACACTGTGTTTGTCATATGTAAGACACTGTCCTCATCTGGAAAGCAAAGCATCCACCCCCTGGACACAGGGCACCTCTCTCCCTGGGCTCAGGCGCCCCAATCCTTGCCAGCCCAAGATGGTCACAGTGCCTCGCTTCAGCCCTGCATTCCAACCTCAGGACCAGGTTTCCCGGAGGCAAAAATCCTTGTCAATAAATAAAGAACCCAAATAAAGAGTTTATTTGCCATCAGTTGCTATTTGCAGTCATTAAGATGCAACAAGCAGCTGCTGGATGGTGTTTTTGACGCAGAGAATGTATTGGAAGAAACAAGAGAATATCATTAAGGGTCAATTAGGAGCAACTTAAAGGTTATTTTTGCATATCTCACCTCCTGGACAAAAGATGGCTCTCCAGTGCCATTTGAGAATATAAATTAAGTTGCAAAAGTCTTTAAAATGCGACAAAGACTTTCATTTTGTTGCCGTTTAAAACAGCCTGAAGAACAAACAGCAGGTCTCCTTCCCCTCTGCAGCCTCCACACTTTATGCAGGAAAGGGCAGCTCTAAGGTGGCTCCACAACGGCCATCAAGCCCTGTCCTCCACCGTTCCCTTCGATGGAAAGTACAGAATGTTGGACAATATGCCGGGCAGGTCTGGGTGCGACCATCAGAAGTCCCAGGCCAACACATCTTCTAGCACACTCTTCCCTTTCCTCTGCTCTACCCAGGACAAGAGCAGCTCCTCACTGATCTGCCTTGCAGGATGTTAAACCCCAAGCACAGGGGGGTCACACACACCTGAGCAGCCTCCTCAACCCTGAGCATCCTCCCACCCCATAATGTGGGACCAAGAAGAGTCAGAGCCTGCCAAATACTGAATGTCAGCGCTGTCCAAAGCCACATTGTTTTCCTTGGCCATATCCATTGACAGAAAAACCTACCAAGTCTCACTTCAGGCAGATGGGTTTGCTGAATAATTTCACTGCTTTGTTATCAGATAATTGCTTTTTCTGACGATTCCATGTTTTCCAGAGTTCTCCTCCAAGATGCTGCAGGACTCTCATGAGTCCACATGAAGAGAAGGAGCCTTTGCACCCCAGCCCTGTGCGCCTGCAAAGCTAGGCAGTGGGGGCAGATTTTCACATGCACGAACCCCGTGGAGCCACCATCTCTGACACATATCCCTGACACGTGGGCAAGCCTGAGCCCGGTGACCCCATCCAGGGGCTGCAGAGCCACTGGTGGGCTGGAAGAGCCACCCTTCAGCCTCTGTGCCAGGTGAAGCCACAAGAGAAACACAGACCTCTTGCCTCGCTTGTCCAAGTTGGCCAGGGACATCTTCTGCAGCAACACAGCTCTCCTGAGCTGCCAGCTAAATACAGAGGGAAACCAGCTCTTCCAGAGCACCAGCACACACCAGGCTGGATTTGTCATGGGAAGGATTTGGAAGGAATACTGGAAGACCATCAGTTGACTCAGGCCAGGCATCCGGATGGCTCACAGCAACTCTGCCCTTAGGTCACTTGACAATCAACACGGTGAGCTGTTAAAAGAATTCATTATTGGTGTCTCAATACCCCTGGACCACAGCAGCTAAAAATCCATATGAACTAAGGGCTCTTAAAACCATCTCTGCACTGTTTATTCTCTGCAGGGAAAATAAAGAGAAGGAAATACTGAAAGCAGCGAGAAGAAAGTGTTGAGAGTCATGAAATCTATAAAGTGTAAAGAGAGATGTGCCACATTTAGCAGGGATTATGTCAAGCAGCATCCCGAGCCAGGAGTGCTGACAGCACACACACACTGCCTTCGACAAAGGAAAATAGGTCGTACACGACCCCAAACATGCAGAGCTCCCAGCAGCACGAGCAGAAAACCCAAATTTCAGCACTGCCCACGGGCAAGGTTAATGGTCCTGGATTCCATGGAGAGTACGAGCCACGTGAGGGAGCAGGACCTTTAAAACGTGCCTTGAAAGTCTAAACAAGGTCTCGAGAGGACTTTTATTTGCAACAAGCACTAGGGGAGATGGATGGAACCTCTGCAACCAATCACAGCTCTGGGCAATTCCTTTTTCACAGCCTCCAGCTCCCATGAGCTTCTCCTCCACGGGGAGTCTCTGTTTCATTTCCCAAGGGCCAGGGCATCCTGGCAGCAGCATCCCATGCAGTGGGACAGCTCTCACATGGAGCACACTGGAGAGAAGGCTTGCAAGGTAATGGCCTAACACAGTGAATTAATTCCAAAGCACAATTGTTTTCAATTTTCATTTAAATCCAACCTTAGCTAATCTCACTTTAACGACATAGAAAATGGAAATTCCCTTAATAATATAAGTTATGAATATTTATTACCCTATTTTTTACCTGAAAACTGAATAATTCAATTAATTTTACTATTAATTATTTAATACAGAATTAATATACTGCAAGATCCTAACTTTTCTTTAAGATGCCGCCAATAAAGATATCCCAGATAGAGGACGTTCCTTACGCTGGACTGAGGGAGGTATGGCACGGGGTGTGTTTCCTGGGTGATGGGCATCTGGACAGGAGGTGGGGAGACTCCAGGGACTGTACCCATCCCATTCTCACTGTGGAGTGGGGCTGGTCCCCCCAGCAATCCCCCTGTGTCCTTTCCAAGACATTAAGCAGGAAGGGGCAGGAATACACCTGAACTGCATTCCCAGCTGGAAAATGACCTTGCAGCTTCTGCGCACAGCCAAGGCTTTTCCATTGCCTGAGGCCCACTTGTGAAATAGTGAAGCCACCTCAGCTTGCTCAAGAATATTTTTAAAATACTGTAAAAATGCTAATGACAGAAGGCACCTGGAAACAGAGAAGCTAAGTATCTTCCTCCGGCGGAATGTTTCTGGACTCAGAAAATTGACTTTGTCATTGAAATTCCAAAGTAAATAACAATTAAGTTCTACTTGATATATAAATGTCAAGTAATTTTTTTTTTGTCATCGTGATTTGCATTTAAACTTGGAAATGTCAGACACTTGGCCCTGCTGCATTAGCAGAACACTTCCCCCGCCCCGCTGATGGAACACCCGCTGCGGATTACCCGGCACATCATCAAGTAACCAAACACCATTCCAAGGGAGCCTCAAGGTCGATGCTTGCGAGGTGTACTCGCTAATTTATGTTGATCAACTGGAGCGCTCAAAGACTATTGTAATAATGCTCCAGTACATTTATATCAGTGTATTCAATCAATTGGAGTTATACAACGAGAAGTTTCATAAAAAAGTAATTTTAGAGACCTTCCAAAGGTTTGAAAGAGGGCTCCCCCTCCATGTCCATGACTAAAGCAATACCCAACTGTGCTGTAAACATGAGAACCTCTGTTCGGGAAAGGGATGAGAACATTCAGGATGGCAAGCCTGGCTCCAAACCAGCTCGTCCCTCACTGCCACCCTCTGCCTTAGCTCAGTGGCCTGTGAAGTGTCACAGCCCAGCCTGGCCTGACCCTCAGCAGCAGTTCCTTCACCAGTGGCTGAATTGGATGGCACTAAAATCCTGTCACCAATATCAACCCTCTGCTGAGGGCTCCAGCAGCACCAGCTCCCACAGACACCGTCCAGCCGTGCCCGGAGCCCCCACGGCATCCATCCTGCAGTGGCTCCTCAGAGCACACTATACATCATCGTATTAGGAAACACTGTGTGTGTCAGTGGTGCAATTAATTTTTATTAATTTTCTGAGATGAAATTAGTAGCACCCACAGCAGCAAACAAAGAACAGGGAGTGTTCCAGTTCAGTGCCAAATCGATGTCATTAATTCTGTAATACTGAGAGTCCTGATTGTAGCAACTCAGCATTTAACTCTTCCAATTAATTTTTATATTTAAAAAAAAAAAAAGAAAAGAAAACTAACTCAACAATTTCAGAAGGTCCTTGAACTCCTGTCACAACTTTCCTTCTCCAGGGACATTCTTTCTTCCAAGAGTAAACACACAAGAGGAAGGTAAGGAACTGTTCATCAGAAAATTATTTTCAGGCATTGCCTTTAGCAAACCAAACTCTTAAGATCATAATATGCTGCTACAAAAACATTTATAATCTCGCATCTTTAATCACACCATGTAGAGCCAGACTAGTTAATGTGTTTTCTGACTCCTTAAAAGGCTTCTCTGGCAAAGGCTCAGCCAGAAATTGTTTTGAATTAATTCTGAAACTGGGATTATCACCCCAGAAAAAAACTTCTCTAATATTAACTGAATTACCTGCTGTTCTGCAGCCAAGGAGAGCCTCACAGCTGCCATCAGCAGGAAAGATCCATTCAGGGTCCTTCCACCACTGTGGCAGCTCCAGTCTTGGAGAACCACTGAGAAAGCAATTAGGTTTCCCACATCTCCTTCCCAGGTGCTGCACGTTTTAATATGACAAGCAAATGCATTACTTAGACATGTCACAAAAATATACAGTCTGGGGGGGAAAAAACCCACAAAAGTAAAACAACACAGGTCTTTTTTTCCCATATTTCATGGAAAGCAGGTCCTCCGTCCCCCACCTGCAGCTGCACTGCAGAGGTGCAGAGAAGGCCTCCAGGTCCATCCTCTCCTCAGCAGGATGCTGTGGAACACCTGGAATCAATCTGTGCTGCTTGTTAGGGTGGCACCGCTCCCTGTGTCCCACTGTGACCTCTGTCCCTGCCCATGGCAGCAGGAGGTCATGCCAAACATGGAGCACGCTGCTCCAGGCACCTGCGGCACCGGGCCCTGCAACGGATGGTGCTGGGATGCAGGATGCTAGAATAGGCTTTTCTCTCACCTGGGTCCCAGCAGGCTCCCTCCAATGGCCCAGCCCTCTGCAATAGGAAAGGGGTGGATTGGGAAAAAGAAAAACAGCAAAAGCCCAGCAAGACCAGAAAGCAAGAGTCGTTCGCTGCGTTAGTGAGACGTATGGAGCCAGAACATAGCTGAAACAGCAGGAAAACATCCACAGCCAAAACTCCATGTCTGGGTTCCCAGGGGAGCGAGAAGTTAAACATTTATGGCAGCACGAAGAAGACATGACATTTACTGAATAATAAACTGCAAACATGTCTGTTAATGCAGCTTTTTGGGACCTCCTCACCATCAAACACTTAACCCCAGCAAGGGAAACACCAGAACGCAAACAATCCCCGTGCCTGCCTATGAACAGGCAGCGCATGGTGGGGCTTTTTTATTTATTTAAAGTTAGATGCAAGGGAGCTCTGTCAAGATAAACAGCCTGCGACCTTGCTCAGAGGCTTCAGATCTGCTCATCTGAAGGGATACAATTAAATCCTGAGCAATCGGGTTAAAACTTTAACCTGCCAAGACTGTAGCTGTTCCATTTTTAATCAATCTGATTTCATTCAATAAAATGCTCATTAAGGCAATTAATGAGAGTTTGGTGTCACAAGCCATCAAGCATGACTGGGAGTTTCCACCTGGTGGTCAAGGCATTGATCAGTGAGTCAAGTCATCAGCGCGAGAGAGTCAATGTGCTGAGCAGGAGAACGTTACCTGGTTTTGGGGGAGGTTGTTAGCCACTCCTCATGCTTTTCAAACGTTATTAAATAAGCTGCAATTTCCTGAAAGAGAAACGCAGAAAGAAAACAGAGTTACTTGCATGGCTGTGCTGGGAACTGGAAAGTTTTATAAGAGACACGGAGCCGCCTACCCCGGGACAGGCTGCAGCAGAAATCAGGTTTTGACTGACAGAGCGCGCTCAGTAAACGTTTACATCCACGCCACCAAGGCCAGGCTTAAACAGGACAATGAAGAGATGCAAATGAGGAAAGGCATTAACATTTTCTAGCACATAGAATTTGCTGGTAACTGTGGTGACCATGGCATCGCCGCAAGCCCGGCGTGACGTCAGGAAGCAAAGGGGAGGGTAGCGACAATACGGACACAGGGAGCTAAATAAAATATTTATAAATAGAACAGCATCACTGCAGAGAGAATTACTGAATTATTAATCATTGCCATAAAAAGCCAGCGGGTGACATCAACGTAAGTCATTGCTCCCACTTGCAGGAATGATACGGGCGATTACTTCCAGATCAGAACTGATTTGTTTGCAGGAAATTATCGGCGCCGGCGAGATAATTCACGACAGTGCCTGTAAACAGGCCTGAGGAACGCAGGACAGACGTTCATCCATTTCCTGGGTACAAACCCGGGGCGGTCGCAAGGTGGCAACTGTCACCACACCAGCAGCGTCCCGACATCTAGAGATGGCCACGGACTCCTGGGACTGTGCTGAAAATAAGCCCCCCGCCCCCAATATACTCAGAAAAATGTAGGGTTTTGATGGTTGTCTTCCAAAAATTGCCTCCCAGCCCTCTCAGAGGGACCTGCATAGCAAAAGCTGTACAAGTGAGGTCAGTGAAGCTGCCTTCAGTGTACAAATGCCTCCAAACAGACCCTCAAACCACATGCAGTATTCTCTCCAGAGCCACTGGAGCAGAAGTGTCCCCAGGCTGTACCTCCCAACATCAGAATACTCGCCAGGATCAGGGCTTTCCACCAGGAGAAGGTTTTTGGTTTTGTTTTTTTTAGCTATGTCTATATAAGGGCTGTCGCTTACAGTACCAAAGCTAAAAACCCCCACAATGCTCTCCAACCAGCTGGCCCAAGCATCTGCTAGAGCCACAAAATGCAATTATATTACTCCCAAACGAGACGTAAAAATATCTTGTTTCCAATACTCTTGGTTTTAAGACTCATACTTAATGTCCTCTGGGCATTGCGGCAGTGCCAGATCTCTGTGTTATGTACTTTATTAGAGCTGTGTGAATGTCATATTAATGACTCCTGACCAACATGTTTACACTGCAAATAAATTCTCCTGGAATCCAGCAACGCACCCCTTGTTTCCCAAGCCAGTCTCTGCAGGTTTAAGGGATTCCCGTACAATGAGATGACAGAGCAGTGACACAAAGCTCCAAAAACTCCTCTTTTTAATTTCTGGCCAATGGCTAATGGCTGAATAAAATTCAGTCTTGAAGTAAGCCAGTGCAGACCTCCACCACCGACATTGATGACTTTAACAATCCTCACACTTTCACAGCAGCTGCAGGTGAATCAGATGCAAGTGCTGAAATCTGGATGCTGCATGGCCAAAAATGTCTGACCCCAGATTCCCAATGGGCTAAAACCACCAAAGAACTCTGCAACTAAAATTCTTCAGAAAATATGAGAAAAGATCTCTGGGGTTTTTGAAAGCCAGTGCAGTAATTCCACCAAAAGTGCTGCAATCAGCAGAGTTCTATTCTCAACCCATCCCACGTTATGTCCTCAGCTCACTATGCTACAAACCAGAGTCACCTCATGCTGTACGGTGAGATGAGCTCTGGAGAGACTCAGAAACACTTGGGAGCTCACTGCACATCCTCTCCAGCACCAGGCAAGCAGATATTTACAGAAACAAACCCCTTCAATGCTGAGGCGGTTTCAAGGGCTCAGATTAGTCTGGGATTTTGCTTATTCCTACTAAAAATCAACTGCCGTAAGGAGAATTATGCCATTTTGACTTTTGTAGCTGAACAAATACATTGCTATGGCACAGAAACCCAAAGTATGTCAGGTGAAGAACTCAGCCTTATTCACAGCTCGTTCACTCTGCTCCTTCCTGCCGGCCCATGCCCCGTACGTGTGAAACCCTAATCCCAAACCATTACCAACTGAGGAGCTGCAGCAATGAGATGCTCCCATGTGAGACAAAACACACATTTCCACACTGCTGGCCTGGCCTGCTCATGTTTGGGCAGGGGAAAGGCCAAGCTGCCAGTCAGTGCCACAGACACACACTGGGGAAGGAGGATGCGCTTCTCTGCCACCAAACCCCCTTAAACCCCATTCCTTACATGTTCTGTGTTCTGTAACTACAACTTTGTGTCAGCTGTGCAGAGGAAAGTGCTCAGCCCAGCACTGGTGGTTGATCAGAGGTTTGTAGAAGATGCCTCTGCCCAGTGGCTCCTGACTGCATGGTAGGGCACAGGCAGGGCTGCTGAGGCAGGGCTGGGGTTCAGCAGCTGCATGTGCCGAGCACCCTCCTGTCACACCAACACCCTTTTTCCTTTTGAAAAAAAGGGAGAAGAAATAGATTTATCACCAGAAGACACAAAGTCATTAAATAATTAAAAACAAAACTATGGGCACAATAAAAGCCCTCTGATAAAACCCTGCATTTTAATGCGTGTTAATTCCCCTAATGATTCTTTCTGTGTCTCACAGGGTCAAATCAATGTCCTCACAAAAAAATCCAATTACATCCCATTCATCGTATCTTTGGAGCAAGGCTATTGTTTGCTTTTGTCTCCTATCAAACCCTTTTCCCATTGCTTCGTGCCCAAGACTACAAACAAAAGGCAGCACAGCACCAGCAAGGTCAGATGAGACAGAGCTGGCTCTGAAACCCCAGCTGGTCCTGGCTCCTCTGCGACTGCACAGCAAGTGACGGAAATCAAGGGACACGTGCACGTGACACAAACGCTCTGTTCCGTCACCAGCGAGTCCCCCTGCAGCACCGGTCAGGCCAGGTAGCACTGGGTGGACCCCAAGGTCACCCAAGATCATCTCCACGGGCAAGGGCACCGTGCACGATGGGCAGCAGCCCCTGCACCAGGATGTCCCACCCAGACCCACATCCCCTCTTATCCCAGCTTTGAAATTAGTGTCAGCATAAACTGAGTGAGCACTGCTGGGGAAGAGCCACTGCGAGTGATGTGGATCCAGCTCCACTTCCAAGGATTGCGTTGGCCAATCCCAGGGCAATGCTCAGCACGTGGCTTTCCCTCTCTGAGAGTTCTGCAGGACTGAGCTCAACACTCACAGGATGCTGGTGAGATGAAGAGGTTTGATTGACCAGCTCAGGGAATCACCCCATAAAGCAATGAAATGATTTAACATTCAAATCACTTGAGTTATGTTTTATCCTAAACTTGGTCAGATATTTCAGTGGTTTAGTTTAGACTTGGTTGCTTGGGCTGAAAGCATTTTATCTAAGTGCACATTTATTTTTATTTTGCACTTCCCTGTTTGTTTAGATTATTAGTTTGAATGCACCAGGGAGCCACCAGCTGGGAAGCCCAGCAAGCTGCGTGAGACAGGACACATGCAGCTCTGCCATCTCCACAAAACTGCCACCAAGGATGTCCCCATTGCTCCCTCAGCCTTGTGCCAGCATGGCACTGCTCAGCCTGGTGTTCCCACCTCAGGAACAGTGGCAGAGCCACCACACGCTCCCCACCCAATGCTACGTGACTGCAGCTCCTCAGGCACTTCAATATTTAATGCCAGCATGTAACGGCCCAGAGGTGTGGCACATGGGCGACCTGATCTCACCCGCCATGTCCCAGCCGCCATGGGGAGGACGAGCGGCAGCACGGCAGCCAGTGGCGCAGGGACAGCAGGGCAGAAGAAGCGCCCACGGAGCACTCAGTGCTGCCCAGCAGCTGCTGCAGAGCTGCTCGTCTTCACACCCAGGAGCTGGAGAGGATATGGCCACAAAGCACAGAACAGACTGACAGGCAAGGATCTGGCACTGGCGGTGTAAGATAGGCCCATGACCCATCGGGCATGCAGGAAAGCTGCCAACTCTACTCTGAGCTGAAGGATTTCCAGTGAACATGCACATTTTTTGGAAGAAAAAGAATAAGTTATAAAAACCTCTGAAATTCACAATCAATGGGTTCCCTAAAACCATGGATTGAGCGTTGGCTCCTTCCTCCCAGCTCAATCCCCTCCAGGTCATCCTGCATCATCAGCAGGTATTGGCAATTCTCACCTGACCTCTCAAAAAAAAAAAGAGAAACTGCAAAGGAGAAGGATTGCAGGATTCCCTGGGCCAGGCAGATCTGGTCACCATCTGGTCTCAAAGCAACATGCAATTCATTTAAAAAAAAGCAGTCTAAATTTCAAGTTATTACTTTGTATGAATTATACACACCCGAATTAATAAGCCTGAATCTATGTATGTGTTAGGAGAAAGCAGAAGAGCTTGTACTCAACCCTAGATTTAGACCACAGAGCTAATAAAGCTGCGATCTCTTAAGCAAGCACATTTATTCCCTTAGGAATTCACCATGTCCTCTCTGCTATAAAGACAAATTCCAGCCCATCACTTCCTTATCGTTCTTCTGCTCTGAAATGAAAACAAAAATTCATGTTGACTATGAACCATCTTCTCAGCTGGGATTGAGCCATTTTCATTTTCAACCTATCCCTGCTCACAAAGCCGTTAATATTCAGAATATCACAACTACAAGCTGCTCCAAACGCCACACAGAGCAGGCTCACACCACCTTGTTCAGCATCACGGGAACAAAAATCCCAATCCCATGGCATTTGTCCAGTTGTTCGGCCTAAACCAGCAACACAGCATCAAAGGGGCATTGCTCGTGAGCTGGGTGAAACAAGGAGCAGAAGGGCAAAGTGAGCCCATGAGTGCCAGGCAGGGACAGAAGGGTCAGGTGACAGTGGGCTGACAACACCTGTCAGCGACAAAACACTCCTACACCAAAATGTTTGACTGCCATTGCAGGCAGGACTTGGTTTGGTCTTGAAGTGTAACCTGTCTGCAACTTTGCAAAGCAGAAACATTGATCTGACTATGCTGAGGCTGAGAAGGGGATAAAGCTCAAATATTACTGCTGGTTTGTGTCAGCAGCACAAACAGTGGCTGGGGGTTGGAAGCTACCCAGGGCATGTCAGGCCAGACTTGCACGGATTTGGTTCTCCAACCATGAATGCCATGCATGCCATGAATTTCCTGCCAAGTACAGAGGCACTTAATTCATACCTATGAAAATACCATGGACTAGCTCAAGCCAGACCCCTGGTCCATTACCCTAATGGATGAAAAATCCACCATTTTGGGCCCCAAAGTCTTGCTTTCCCTTTGTTTGCAGAGAGCAGGAGACAGCCCATAGCCCACTGGCTGTTCCTGTCCCTCTTGATGCCTGGCCACCCTAGCTGAGCTCACCCCTGCAGGAAAAGGCCTGGGGGCAGCCCTGGCAGTGCTATCAGGACAGCAAAGCCACCAAGTGGGAAATGCCTGTGGTTTAGGAGATGCTCGCCTTGGTTCCCTGCACGGCACTGAGCAGCGGGATCGCAGGAGGGAGGATGTTTTCATTAATAATGGTGTCTCGCCAACCATCTGCTAAAGGTCCACACTATTAATTTAACAGGAAAAAAAGGGAATAGATTACTCTACAGTTTTCAATTAAAGTACATGATGTCTTCAAACTGCAACCTTAATTAGATATTATAGGGTGACATTTAGGAATCCTGAGCTGTGATGGCTGATCAAGTCATCTGACTGCGACGGTGTTCTGCAGCACTGCTGGGGCCCCATGCACCCAGTGCTGTCAGGAGAGCTGTCTGTCCTCAGATTCCAGGGCTGAAGCAGCTTGGCCAAACTCCTGGGGTTAAAGGAGCTTAAGGGTGAAATCCATGGCCGCCTTGGCACAACAAAAAAACAGCTGCAAATCGGAGTGGACACAGTCCCAAAGAAAACTTATGGAGAGGGGCGGTAGAGCCAAAGAAAAGAAAAATAAACAAAGGGGGAAAAAAGGAAAAGTAGAAAATAAACAAACACTTTATTTTCAGGGCTAAACCTGGTATGAAGAAAGTAGATTTGGACAAGAAACAATTTTCTCTAAAACACATGAAAAGAACGAGAAAAAAAAACCCAACCAAGAGCACAACCAGTGACTAACAGGCACTTGAGCTGAACGAGATCTGTTTGGCCACTTCATCTGCCAAACAAATGGGCAAGAGCAAACTGAGACATGCAAGGGGTCTTTAGAACAGCAAGAACATTACTGGGAACAACCCCCCCCCAGCCATGGCCACCCTGAACCACTCAGAAGCACCATCAGTCACAAGTAAGAGAAAAGTCAGTCCTTGCATCAGCCCATGCCTAATGGGATTAGGATGGATTTTATCTTCCATTTAGGCTCCACGCTGAGGGAGAGTTAGTAAAACAGAGCAGTAATAAATAACGCCCAATCCTGAGTTACTGGAAAACACCCACAGGTCATTATGTGATTTTTTTTTTCTTTTAAATGACCTTGGACTAAACCCTGTGATTTAAACCATGAACATTGGCATCCTGCTGGCACTGCTGGTTCAGTTCACTTGTCCTCTGCAGCCTGAAAGAGTCAAATATGCAGTGGTATAAAAAAAAGAAAATTAACTAAGATCCAAGTGTTTACAATGCATTAATTACAGCATAATAGCAAAAATGTCAATTATTTTACACAATTCAAACAGTCACATGGCTTGAAGATGCTGAAGCACATTCCCTTGCTCCAGAGTGGGCATGCACCATCAGAGATGCTGCCCTGCTCTCAACTCCCACAGAAACCAGCAGGAACATGGAATTTTCTTCAGCTCTCCTCCACCAACTGGGGGATAGAGAAGATTCCCTGTGAACCTGCCTGTGCTGTGGCCTCCCCCAATCCTGGCCAGTCCCTCCTGCCATGGGGGGGGTCACACCAGTCCCGCTCTCGGCAGTGGGGCCACTGTGCCCAACAAGGTGAGAAAACCAGTGCCTGCTCCATTCGCCTTCTTTTGCATGGAGACAGCAGCAAGCCCTTCCAAAGAACTGTGCAAGGATCATTAAAAGGGAAACATCCACAGAAATTGCCCCTTTCTGCATATTCCTCACTGCCATATGCTCTGACATAATAATGTGCCACGGTCCTGCAGAACTGTCTTTTCAGCATGTTTTTGCATTATGCCTAATTCTGTCAGAGTTTTTCAGTCCCACGTAATGACAGCTCAATGCAGAGTCAGATACAAATCTGGCTTAAGAGACTCTCACCAGGAATTCATTTAAAACTGTAAATGTTAAAAGATTCTGTTACTGATTTAAGGCATTTTCTTATTTCAAACAGAATTAAAATCCTTCTTAAAAGATACATATTCAATCATGATAAAAGCCACATTCAAATCAAGCGGCTGGTCAAACTGAGAGCCACAAAGCCCAGGAATCTGGGAATAGCAGGGGAATCCAGGAATAGCAGGGACTGGGACATTTTACTGGCTCAACCAACGTTGCGCTGTCATGCCACTGCCTCAGTCTCACATCTTAATTAGTGTGAAAGGGAGTCCTGGATAATGCTGCTTTCATGCTCCATCTATACCACTCCGGCCCAAGCACAAGGATCTCCTTTCCTGAAGATTCAGTTGAACAGAGGAGTTGCTGCACCTGAAGTCATTACTGAAAGGGTTTATTCGTTTTCCATTGTTTGCACTGAAGGCTCTGTCAGCTCTGTCAATACCACACAAGTGTCCTGTATCATTGTGCAAACAACATTTAGTGTTAAAAAAATTACCAATGCTACTCATTATCATCATTTCTATAAGAATTGTTCATGCCTTGCATTTGTGAACAGAGAACATGGTAGAGCCTCAAATCACACAGCACCTGCAGCCCTCTACCCAAGCATGGCCAGGCTGATGAAAACTCAACACTATTTGGAATGAACATGTGCAGTGCCAGTACAATTCACAAAGGGGTTTTAGGTATTAAAGATGCCAAAAAAGCCACAGCCTGGCTGTCCTTCCCAAAGGCTCATTGCCCGACTTCTGCAGGAGTCCCTAATCTTGCACTGCTCCATTGAAACAAAAAATCTAAATGGAAGGAGCAATGTCAAATACAAGAGTAAACAAAGAGAAGCAGCCAGAAAAGGAATTATTCAGATATTTATATAATTAATTGTCCATTATTCAGAAGCTACAGAGCCACTGTGGGAGATGCCTCCAACACCTCAGTGGTTCTGTCCCAGGCCCAGCTCAAGCCTAAGCCAGTCATGCTGATGCTCCCAGCTCCTGGCTGGTGCTGCTGGGCAGGTTGGGTTTGGTGAGGTTTTTTGTTTTCGTGTTTTTCCCCCAAGACCTTCCCTGGTAAATTCAGAATAACAGAATATTCTGAGTTTCAAGGGACCTACAAGGATCATCAAGTCAAACTCGTAACCGAATTGCCTGTACGGGGATTGAGCCTGGGACCTCAGCATTATTCACACCACACTTTAACCAAATGAGCTAATCTCAGGGTCACTTTGATGGATTCTTCACAAAAATGGGAACAAGAAGTCAAGTTTCTGGAGTCAGCACCCAAGTGCCTCAGTGAAAGCTGAGCTCCACTGAACTCACGATACTCACAGCTGTCATTAAGCAATTCTCCCTTCTGTGGGGGCATGAAAGGGGAAATATTTCTACCCCACATCAGGATCTAGCCATGATGATTAAACCAGGGCCCGTGGCCTGGGGGACACAGCAGGTCTGCCTCCAAAGTGGCTGGCAATTGCCAGCTGGCTCCTGTCTGTGGAAACTGCCCCTCTGACCTGGAATTAACGTGTGTGTTGGCACTAAAAGGAAACAACCATAAAACCAGAGCAGCATCAGGGAACTGTAAATTCTTGGGGAGTTATTTTCAGACTTCTAAAAGTTTAGCTAATCCTCACTTTCGAGAAAACATTAAGAAAAAAAGGACAAGGCAAAAAAATTACCAGAAAAAAGGATGCTGTTTGTGTGAAAGAGCCATTTCCCATTCTGAGCAGTACCAGAACAGCAAACTGCCCAAACTGTCCAGGACTTCCTGCATTTCTCCTTGGAAAGGGGCTGACCAGAAGGCTGGTGAAAGGCAGGGCTGATGCCATGTCACTCCAGTAACCTCTGGACTGCCAGCAACACGAAACATCACTGCAGGCTGTGCTGGGCTGCTGTGTTCTTTCTCACTGAGAGGAGTCAGCAGAGATCACACATGTTGCTTTCCAAAGGTTAAGCATCACAGGCAGTTTCATGCTCTTTACATTTCTAAGTGGTTGATTTTTGGTTTTGGGTTTTTTTTTAATAATCATAAATCCCAACATCTGCTCCCAGGGCAGGAGCCCTTTGGCTCTGTGCTCAGCCAGGGAAGGGAACGTGGCTGCCAGTGGCTGCTGCAGGTGTTATTTTTAGTGCGACAGCTATTTACCAGCTCCATTCCCAGAGGAAATTCAGGGAGTAAAAGGGATGCTGATGCATTTCTTACTAAATATAGAAAAAGGGGAGAGCCACCAGAAGCAGCGTGGTTGCAGTTTCCCACTCCCACCGAGATGTGGCCCTGGCAAGGGGGATGCGGCCCCAGCAGTACCCAACACCCCGACACAGGCTCCCACTCACCATGTTCTAACTTTCAAGCTGCTGGTTGGAAAAAGCTTCTAAAAAGCAGCTCTTATAACTAATTGGCTTCACTTTGAAGCCCTGATCCTGTAATGAATGGCTCCCAAAATCAAACAAAGCATTTTCAACACCAACAAAATTGCCTGTTATGAAAGCAGAACATTTTTAGAGTAATATTGACTTTAACGCTCTGTTAAGGCACATTGACAGCAGGATGAAAACAGCCCTCCCTCTGCTTAGGCAGCCCAAATCTGGCTGCTGAGAGGGGACCCTGAACACTTGTGCCAGGCTGTGCTTCACATCCCCAGGAGTGGACTCATTTCATACTAATTTAAAAATATACAACTTTAAAAAAGATTAAAATCTTGCTGATCAAAGAAAGGGATGTGTTTCAGAATTACTCTGCTCTTAGCTGGTTTTAAGCCTTTAAAGTTCTGGAAAGGCAGTTTTTACATCCAGGAGCTCTGCAGGCCCAGACAGATGGGGATTCCCAGTCAAACTCCTTTTATATTTCCTTTATTGCTCCATATTTACCAATGACCTGGAAGCGAGCAGTGTGAAGGTGCCACTTGAACATGACAGAAGGCATTTCCAAGCGAGGTTCAGACAGGCTGGAAAACCAGCCCAGAGCCCTGAACAAACTGCAAACTGGGCAAATGATTGACAAGACACAGAGTGCGTGGGATGCAAAAAACACAAAGTAATGGAGGTTGGAAGAGCAAGATGCATTATTCTTCCAGCCTGTGAGGGTCAGCACTAATGGCATCATGGCCAGATAAGTGAGGGCATCAGGGCACAGAACAATGGACACCTTGCATGTACCTGCATCACCATGAGCCACACCGGACATCTCAGATCCACTCCGTGCACCCCAGGATAATTTCCCCCTGCCCACACATGGGATAGAGCAAGAACTATGTATCTGTAAATCTATAAACCACTATACAGATACACACACACACTCCTTGGGACACTTCATTTCCCTCTACAGTTTCCTGAAGGGCGACCACTTACAGAGCAGAAGAAAAAGAGTTTAATGAATTAAAGTGCACTTTAGTTAGGGAACACTAATGAAGTCACACATTAATTGGACATCATTGAGAACCCGGCTCTGCCACTGTTTGGATTATGACTGCAATCTCTGGTCACATAGAAATTAGCAGCTACCTGCCTCCAGAGCAACCTGCTGAGAATGAAGCGCTGGTCACTCAATAGCTGTTACAGCTCTTTCTGTTTCTATGGGAGAAAGCACCAAGGTTCCCCCATCATTTCCCACTCTTGAGGTTTTCACTGCCTTACTTGGCCCTGATTTACCCACAGCCCCACAGGGGCCAACAGTGCTGAATGTGCTGGGCACACAGGGATGGCATCCAGGCGCCAGTGTGCCACGAGGGACAGCCTGGCAGGCCCACCCCAGGAATGGGCTTTGTGCCAGACCCAGCTGTGCTCTGAGAGTATTTCAAACAGGGCAGCTCCCAGGCCCTGCACACTGCACCGCCAAGAGGAGTCTCTGCCATGTAGAGACAGTTTCTTATGTGCATTTAAAACACTACTTGATTTTAATAAAAAAGAAAAAAATAAAAAAGGAAACCAATTGTGTTTTGTGGGACTGGGAACATCAAGAGCAGAAATGGCAGCAGAAACAACACTCACCCAACCCATGCTGCCAAGCCAAAAACATTTCGGCTGTGCCTGCATGTGCCCTTGCCTTCAGCTGGTGTGGCTCCCATTTGCTTGGCTCCAAATGGTGAGGAAAAATGCCATTTCCTCAGTGCCTACTCTGGAGCACTGTGAGGAATGGTGAAGAGGAAAGGCTGTGCTGTTCCAGATACACAAAGAGTACACAGAAGTAGAAAAAACGTCATCCCATCACTTAATGTATGCAAATTATATTAAATATTTCATTCATTAAATGGCTCAGGTTATTACTGAATTGTACCTTAAGCTGTTCAGAAAGTTCATTCTTCTTGCACTTGCTCAGTAACGTGAAATAAGTGACTGAAATGAATATTTTACAGTTTATGCAGACAGAACATTAACAATTCTTTCCCTCTCAGAGTCCCTCTCCTAAGCAGGTTTCAGGCATCGTGTGACTTAAATTGTCCAGAGGGAATTAATTTTGGTTTATTTTTAAAAGTTTAGTTTATTCCCAGTTTGGAAGAGCCCAACAACCTGGGAGGACCCAAACACAGCCCTGCTGGGAGAGAGGCACAGCCACAGAGCTCTTTCCCAAAAGCAGGCAGGAGGAGCCAGAGGAGAGGAAAGCAGCCGCAGAATTTGTGGATTTTCCTTACTCTAAACCCAGACAGCTCTGCTGTTCGCAGGGAAACAGCTCCTGCAATAGCCCATAACGTGCCACGGGTCCTCTGGGATTTCATACAAGTAATGTGAAGTGACAGGGCTCTGGCTCCCGCCGTCCCCTGTCCCTGCCATCCCTAGGCCAGCCAGACGACGGGGAAGGGGCCACTACAGGCGGCTCCAGCTGCTTCCAGCCTTACCGACAGCCCAGGCAGCAGCGTCCTCACTCGTGGTGGCAAGGTCATCACTGGTTCCAATTATGGGGGCAGGTTTAACCCACCAGCACATTCCAACAGCTCCCAGCCCCATGGTCCAGCATGCAGATCCCCCTCCTCGGGGCGACGGCAGAACACAACATACCCCAACATATGCCCAGAAGACTGGCATCACACAGACAGCAGCCCAAGGGGTAACAAAGGCATCCTCCACCACCCTCCAAGCACCGCCTCCCACTATGTCTCCAGATGACTTTCCCTTTCGCACGCCATGGGCAGCTCCCAGGGAAAACCCACTGTGCTTCAAGCCAGCTCCTAACACAGTGCAGCAGCCATATCTCTATGAACTTCCAGGCTTAGAGGAGACAGATGGATAAAAATAATTATCACAGCAACGGTGGCTCCAGCATCTAAGTCAGTTCCTGGCCAGTGACCCAGGAAAGGCGGCTCCCTCTGGCAGGAGCGTGTCCCTGGGATGGAGGTTTACAGCCTCAGCCGAGCAGACACCCTGCAACGTCTCATCAATCTCGGCTGGGAAAAACCTTTCCATTTCCAACGGGAATATGCAAACCAGGCTCCGCACTGTAAATCTTCCTTTGCGGTGCTAAGGAGATAAGTAGGACCTATTAACCTCCCATGTTATTTCCAACTTCATTATTGGAGCTGACACAGGGAGAGCACGCGGTGACGGCTCTTTTTGGCAGAGTGCATGTAAATCGCTTTCTCAAAGGAAATTACTTCTCTGGGCTGAATGTTATTAATCTAAATTCTCCCTTAGTCAAATTGTTGCCCGTAATAAATATGGAACAGGTTGCTACGCTCATCTCCGAGGGCATCCTAATCCAGCCGCAGGTTTTCCCCTCAATTTGAAGGAGCTCCTGAGGCGCTCCTCTGTGAGAACAGCCTTCACCCAAGGATGGGACCATCTACCCCAACACTGCCCAGCACATGAGCACCCTGCAATTTCATAATAAAAATGTATCTTGGCACTGCCAGCATAGCATGCTCCAGCAGTCAAGTGTGAGCAGGAGCAAGCCAGAGCCTGGTGAGGCTGGGGAAGAGACACAGGGCATGTCCTTTTCCTGCAATATGATGAGGTGGCCTTCCATGGCCAACATCTTTATTAGCTGGTGCTTCATTTATGTCCATTTGGTACTGTTAGAGGAGCTCAACTTACAGTGCTTAGGAGATTATGCTCTTTTCCAGTGGATATACACTTGATATCCTCCTCATGAAACTAAAAAATACGGAGTTTAGGCACAAACAGATAAAAAAAAACCCCATATAAAACAGATCCAAACCCACAATGAACTTTGCCAGAGATGCAGCTAAGAATTTCATTTGCAGGGTATTCCTTCATTAAAAAGCAGCTCCTTGCCAGAAAAGATTTTCACAGAAATCCTCACAGAAGACTCCTCCTCAAAAAGCTACAATCCCTTCTGCTCAAAGGCACACCCCAGGTACGGAACGGACTCGGAGCACTATAAATCCAGTAGCACACACAGCCCTTCTCCTCATTTGTTACCAGCCAAGTGTGAAAATGTTAATGAAGGCAGCTGCAATAATGTACAGGAATTTCCCAATTAAGATTTCGTTCACGTCCACCAGCTCCCGCTCCCGTGCAGCCCCTGAGCATCCCACCCTTCCACCCAACAGCAGCCATAACTGCCGGGCTCTATCCAGGCACTCTCACCCAGCCACCCCAATGAGGAAAATCACTGCCTCTCTATTAACTCTGACTTCTATTGCATGTATTCCTAGAAGAAAATGAATGCAGAGAGATTTTAAGTGTGTACCTACCCCCCTACATGAGTATGTTTGAAATGTAACACACTGACAGCACTGAGTCAGGCAATACCATGGAAGACACTCTTACTGAAAACGAAGAAAAAATTAAAAATTAAGTTTTGGGGGTGGCTCATGGCAGCCCTGGCTCGTGGGAAGCTGATGCCTTCCTGGTTCAGCAAAGCAAACTCTGGGAGCCTGTCTGGGTGTCAGGAGCACATCTCTCTCCTGGCAGAGCAGAAGGGAAAGAAACTCCATGATAAAATGAAGGCATCCTCGCAAATAAATTACTTTTCTACCACAGTCGTGTGATTTTTAATTTTCCTCTAATTTCAGGACTGCAGCACGGATATAAAACCCCTCTAAGTGTTTTAGGGAGATGGTAATGGTCCTATACTAAAATAATTCAACCAACACTATAATTTTAGTACCACTATCAAAATGAAATAATGGCTGTTTACTGTGTTACACCTTTCAAATGACCTTCATTTGAATACAAATTGTGGCTCCAAACTCCAAAAGCCGCTCCATTTCAGGAGGCAGCAAATTGAGGATGTTTACTCAGGGTTTACTCTGCCAGCAGATTCCTCAGCATAACCACAAAGGCCAAATGTTTTTGGGGGGTTCTTTTCTTCTGAAGTTGCCTAAGACTTGACTAAAGGACCCATGTGGATCTCTGACCAGAAGCCCAAGCCACAGCCCCCCACTTTGCTGCAAGCACAATGCGAATCACACATTCTGTTTTATCTGGAAATACTTATTGGTGGTGAAACCATTCACTCACAGCTCCCTCCCCTCCCAACCATCCCACCCTGGACAAAAAACAAAGATTATTCTGCCAATAATCAAGTACCCAGACAAGAGGAGGCGGTGGATGGGTCCCATCTCAACCCAGGCCTTGAAAACACCTTATTTGATTTTATTTTTTAAGGTTAGGCTCTGTCTGCCCATCATGGGCTCTCACACTGGTCTTGGGGACCCCACGCAACCACCTCTGCCCAGAGAGGCTGTGGGGAGCCCCTTGGCACAGATCTGGGCAGCCATACAGGTGTTGTTCCCAACTCCCAGGGCTGTGTGGCATTTGCAGTTCAGCCCACACAGCGAGAGCAGGGGCAGTCGCAGGCGAGGATCTGCAGAAAAAAATTCACTACAGACATTTCCTGATATTCACTCATCCACCTGGGAACCCCAGTCTATCACCAGCTATTTCACTCTAATAATGAATTTCTGCCCTTTCATCAACATTAGTCAGAACAAGCTCTGAGAAAATTCCCATTTGGTGCCAGGAATATAACAGAAAACACTGACATGAATGGCAGCAAGCAAAGCCAAGCAGTGTGCCCAGCTGCAAGGCAGCACAAGCTGCCACCACCCAAATCTGAGCCCTTCCAAGATCATTCCTAAGCGGGGGAAAAAAGTATGTTTAAAATAAAGAAGTTTCTCTGTAAGGTGCCAGAAGTTGTGCTACAAATTCCCTTCCTGCAGGCAGCAAAGGGCCATGATCCCACAGGGATGCTCTGTCCTCAGGGGCACTCACCTTCCCTCCTCTTTCCCAGTTCTCAAACTGGGAAAGTTCCCAAACAAACCACTGGCAGTCCAGGCACCAAGCTGAGCCTTTGCTGCTGCTCACAACCCAAGTGCTACAGCGGGAAAATCCCACATGCTGAAAATACGGAGCGTCTGTAAACACTCCCATTCGAGACACCTACATGTAATTACTCACAACGAATGAGGAGGAGGAAGAAAAACCCACTTTTTGTTTTTAATTCTCTTCTCTGTACATGGAAGTTATTGCAAGAGAAGCCCCGGCCAGCCAGCATCTCTGGAGGGGAAGAGCAGCATGTGGCTGCAACAGTTGGGAGTGAGGGCAACAGTCTGTTTGACAGCAGTGCCATTTTGGGGCCTGAGAAAAGAAAATCCCTTCTGTAAAGGGTGCCCTCTGCCCTTCCCCAGAGCTGCCTTTCCTTGGCAGATGCAGCCCTCCTGAGGGCAGAGCCAAACCAGCGGTGGATGTCCCAGCTGGAGATCCTGACCCAACACCCGCCTCTGCTGTGGTGACATGTGGAGAAACAAAAGGGATTTAAACAATAGGTGTTGTATAAAACATGTGAAAATATGACAAATTACTCATTAAAAATTAATTTTAGAAAATTACAGTCTTGTTAATAGACACTGTCGTGACTTTGCAAGCTCCTTTTCAGGCAGGAGGGAAGAAGGGGACTTAAACCACATTTTACTGTATTTCAAAAACTGAAGAGGTAGAAACCCATGCCTTTGGAAGGCTGTGTTTCCCTGTTCTGTCCCAGTGCTGGAAGCATGGCCCCATATGGTGAGGTGCCAAATGATGTGACCAGGGCAGGTGAACACCTGCAACCCTGCACCAAAACCCCCATCACGAACCTGCTCGTGGGATGCTCCGACGTTATTTTCATGCACTCAACAGCGAGGACTATGCCAAAATACTCAAGGTCAAGAGACCAGCATGGTTCGAGGCAATCTGCACCTCTTAAAACAGTGACAAATATGTTATTTAATTTTAATGAGCTTTTTTGCATCTCCAATCTAATTACGGCATTATCAAGCACTGCTCCGAACTGCAGGTGGCTGCTCATTACTTGGGGTAAGGCTGTCACAAGCATTTTTCATGAATACTAAAAACTGCGTTTCAACACCCACTCCAAAATATTCCCAGCTGATTGCTCCACTTCTGAATGTAGGGTTTGGTGTGGTTGAGAGCAGCGCCCACAAGCTCAGCTCTATGTACCTGCCCAGCTCCTCCAGCCAAAACTCATAGGGGAAATGCTACATCCACCAAAACAAGTAAATTTTGGTGTGCAAGATGCTCCTTCCAGAAGTGTCCCCCAAAAGCAAACATCTCCCTGTTCTGCACATAGCAGTGAGGACACCCTGTGACAGGGCACTGAGGAAAACCCCTCACTTCCAGATTGCTTCTATTTTTGGCTTTCAACTATGAGGTTTTTTTAAATCATCATTAAAACCAAGGAAAACGCCAATGTCAAAAGCATTTTGGTAAGATCAAAATTCTTCCGTTTTCTTCTTAAGCTTCGCAAAAAATCAGATTTTTCTGTTCCTTTTTGGCCAATTCCTTTGACCACCTCTCCTCGTGGGCTGCTGTTTCCTCCATGCAGTGCAAAGCTGCTGGAGCTCACATCCAAAAGGCTCAGTAACCAGCAAGAATCAGATATTTTAATCCTCCCCAAATCCCCTTTTCCCTGCACGGTTTGGTGAGCACAGGCAACAAACAAGCGATAACAAAACCCCAACAGCAGCTTTTCCTCTTACAAAGCAGGGAGGCAAGCAGACACCCCCCTCAACAATCCCAAATCCTCACCCCTCTGGAGGCAGGAGATGCACAGCTCACCCTTGGATTGCCTTTTCCCCCCCAAAAAAAAACTGGTCCAGCCAGTGGCAGCCCACAAGTCTGCCTAACCAGGAGCACTCACCGTCATCCAGAGGGGCATGGGGGTGATGGCAGAGGACAGAGGGCTGAGGAGACACTGGGCTCTGCACCACAGGAGCACCCCAGGAAAGCAAGAGCATCCCAGGTGGGTGCTGGGCTTATCCCAGCTCCCCCAGCAGCCTCATCAGTGCTGATTGACAGCAGCTGAGAGGCCACGGCACCTGGGGCTGAGGCAGCTGGGCAGCAGCACCTGGGCCACCTCCCACACGCCAAGTATGCACATGTGTACGTGTGCATGCATGTGTTTATCCGGGTATGTACGTGTGTATGCATGTGTTTATCTGTGTATGCACGTGTGTATGTGTGTATGCATGTGTTTATCTGGGTATACACGTGTGTATGTGTGTACGCATGTGTTTATCTCGGTATGCATGTGTGTATGTGTGTATGCATGTGTTTATCTCGGTATGCATGTGTGTATGTGTGTATGCATGTGTTTATTTACCTGTGTATGCACGTGTGTATGTGTGTATGCATGTGTTCATCTGGGTATGCACACGTGTACATGTGCATCCACGAGTGTATCTGTGTATGCATGTGTGTATGCATGTGTTTATCTGTGTACACACATGTGTATGTGTGTACACATGTGTTTATCTGGTATGCACATGTGTACGTGTGCATTCACGAGCGTATCTGTGCATGCACGCGTGTATCTATGTTCTGGCGTGTATCTCTGTGCCTGCATGTCCATGTAACTGCACACACGACACGCACAGCAGAGCTGCCCAGGGCACCGCAGCTCCGCGGTTACACCGGCACACGTGAACGCTGCCGGAGCCGCGGTTCGTTCCCGGCGCCGCTGCGGCAGTCCCGGCGTGTCCCCCTGACCTTGCTGCAAACCGCAGTGGCCTTTGGGACGCGGGATGGCAGCCGCACGGCTGTGGGAGCGGACGTGCCCGCATGCTGGGACATGGGATGCCACCGGGGACCCCCAATGGCAGGCGCGGGCGAGGCTGGGACGCTGCCCGGCGCTTCGGGGAATTCAGCACCGGGCTCGGAGCGCGTTCCCTCGGCGGAGCAGGAGCTGCGGGAGGGCCAGGGACGGGGCAAGGCGGCTGAGCCAGCGTGCGGTGAGACCGCGTTTGCTCAGCCTCGCCCCGGCGGAGCTCCCGGCTCCCCCGGCCGCTTCCTCCAGATAAGCACACTGACTTTAGTTAAAGTGTGTGCCAGCTGCAGCCCCGCGACCGGAGCAGGCGGAGATGTGGAGCTGAATGATAATTAAATACATTCGCATCATCTGTCATTTTTTACTGCAGGTGCTGGTGTAATAAATCCGAGCTTGACTCTTCTGTCAGCTGGCAGCGAACATGTTTTAACGCCAAATCCCGGGGGAAGAATTCAGAATGGCTTGGCCTTGCACAGGGAGGAGCCGCCTATAACACGCCAAGTGGGTAACGCATACTTGATTGCTTTCATAGTACTTATATTATTTTGGTGACACGTGTCTGATGTAGTGTTTCAACACCCACTCCCACAGGGAAGGCAAATACTTCCACCACCATCTCCTGCCACGCCCCGACCCTCCCTCCACACACAGCCCCGGCTCTGCTCTCCTCAGCCCCCAGCACTGTCCCAGCATCTCGGTGCGCCTGTGACCTGTCAGGGGTATTAGGATTTTGGTCAAAGAGGAAAAAAAGTCAAAGAAAAAAGGCAGACAGAAAAAAAAAAACCAAAACCTGCAATTAATTTAATTAGAAAGACAACTCACAAAATTAAAGTTACTATGCTGTAAACCTAACTCATCACTCTGGCATACAGTGAAGGAGCAGCTCTGTTTCCCCATGGATGTATGCAAACTGCTCCCCAGTTATCTCGTGGAGAACAGCGAATCCTTCACTGCAGATGCTGCTGGGATGGACACCCCATATGACACCATATTCCACAGGCATCCACACACCTGTGATTCAGCACCAGTCCCTTAAGTATACTGTGCTGCAGTAATGAACTGGTTTGGTTTGAAGTGGATTTATTATTTTACCAATAGTTTTCTTCTCTTTGCCTTCTGCACACGGCCCAGCTGATGCACAAATCAGGTACAAATCCAGGTGCTGCAGGATGCTCCTGCATTCAAGGTGGCCCCTGTCCCAGGAAGGATGGCCAACCTGGGTACAGGAACCAGCCCCTGCAAGCCCCGGCAGGAAAAGCGTGCAGTGTGAAGGGAGAAGCCAAAACCCCAACGGGAACAATTCTCTCCTGGTTCTCGCTATGGAGCACCGGTGCCTCGGTGTGCCATGGCTGAGGCTTGCCAGCTGCACCCGCTATTTATAACGCTGGCACTTACACAATTACAGCTTGACAACTTACAATACAGGCCTGGAAATCAGAGCACTTTATTTACCCAGCCAAAGCTTTATCAGTGCAGTTGGCTTTCCAGTGAGGGAAGTGGTGTTTATGAAGCCCTTTCTTGTAGGCGCCTGTCTGCCTTCAGCTGCCCTGAACAGCATCTCCCTTCTGGCAGCACAGGCTGGTGGGAAACATGCAGGTAAATCCTCTGGGAGCACTCTCCATCTTCCAAAACTTGCTGCACTTTTAGCCTAATAAAGTCTCAATTTTAATTTGAAGCCAAAAATGCATCTGAAAGGGCAAACAGCTGTGGGTCCTGCCTCAAAGCGGGCACAGGTGCCTGTACTTGCCCCCAAGTGGCTTCTATCCACATTCACTGTGTGTCCACTCCTTGCTCAGTTTTGACTTTGTCATGGTACTTTGCCAGCCATACGAGTGTCCTGGAGCCACACATGCCTCTTTTAACAAATTAAATTAAATTATGAATAAGCTGAGTGGCTAAAGAAGAGCAGAACTCCCCTTTTGTGTGCAGAACAAAATCCGGTGCTGCCTGCTTTGCAGTTTCCTTGGCCAGCACACAGCTCTGCACAGCTCTCCCTCGCTGGCAGCAACAACCCTGTAACACCATCAGAACACAGGGACAATTCGGAACTTGGAGGCAGAAATCACTAACACTGAACTTACACCATGCTTACAGACCCCTTCCCAGTTACACACTGTCCCAAGGCACGGTCCCTGCCCCTCTCCCTGGCATATTCTTAAACCCGTCATCTCTAAATCCGGGATTCACCAGTACCAAAAATACGTGATGTGGGTTTGCAATTCCCCTCACCAGCACCGCTGCCCACAGCATCACCCTGTGCTTTGAACAAAAGCATGTCTTCCTTTCATTAAAATCATTCCCACGGATTAAAGATTTGGATGCCACAGCAAAGCAAGTTAAACATTTACTTTCTATTAAAACATCTAAATGAGAAGATTAAAACCTGTTTTACATTTAACAGCCAAAGTCAAATCAGTGCAGGAGCAGCTTAGCGCATACTTAGAGCCAAGGCCTTCTGATGTGCAGAGGTAATCAATTTACAGAGGGAGGGATTTCCTAAAATTACTCAAAAACGGGTGAAAAAATAGCACACATACATTTGAACAAATCTTTCCCTTCTCTGTCCCCATGCCCGCCTCCCGGAGCTGTTTTGCTGCAGCTCCAATCAGCTCGCTCCCACTGACAGCTCTTGCCCCAGATTCCCCCATAAAATATTTTCACAGCTGATTAGTCTATTTAGCACGTTGCACGCTTAAGCTCTTTTGTTTATTTTTCATTTGAGATGGCAGGAGGAGACGATCTGATGGAATGCAGAAGGGGGTTATTGACTGTGTTTAATGGCAACTGTTTGCAGGAGTAGCAGTTAGAGGTCACAGAGGTGACGCAGACACAGCTGACTGCTGCAGGAATTTCTGCTCTAATTTTCTAACATCCAAACAGACTCTGCCTGGTAACAGAAACCACCGAACTACAGCTGGTTTCTGCCAAGGCAGAATTCCCGGGGGAAGCTGAAAGTCTCCCTTTACAGGGCCAAAATCCAAGTCTATTTGTATTCGCCTGCAGCTGATCTAACAGCATTCGGACACGAGACCAGCTCTATTCTGCCATGCAGGTGCTGAGGCAAAGCCCCCACCGATGCCAGGTATCTCTTCCACGGTGTGCATTAGCCAAACTTCGGGATCACCCATCCCACCAAAAGGGCTTTTTGGTGATGCAATTTCGGATGAGTGCCAAACCCCCAGAGTAACACAAAGCACCATCAGTGCTGGATATTGTCCTCCATGCAAACACATGGGATCCAAACCCAGGTACTGAACCGGCACATGCAGTGATGCCCCCGTGGCCAGCAGGGAACCCCACAGGGACTCGCACACAGATCTCAGTCCCAGGTTTCCAAGTGAGGTGCTCTGATGCAATGAGTAGCTGATTTTACACCCCCTAACACAGCTCCATCAGTTGATCCTGCTGCCATTGAAAGGAAGGAATCAGAGCTCCCACACTCCCACATAACAGAATTAGATTGAATGTCACCACATGTCCAAGAGGTCATCCCAAAGAGAAATCCCTACTTCAGTTATATAATCTTCGGTTTCAGAAGTTTATTGAAAGAGTGAAAAGCAGCAGAAGGAAGTGAGGGGCAGAGCGGATGTGTGCAGCCCCCGGGGTTGTTTACTTTTAGATGATCACACAATTTCAGGGTGAAGCAGCACACAGCTAAAGGGAGAGTCACGTGAAAGTGCTGCTTAACTGGCCTTGTCAGACAAGTTTTTTGGTAGGAGCATGTATTATGCAAAAGGAATAATCCCTTTAACTGAAATATTTGGAAGAGAGTTGCACAGCCAGGAACCAAAGAGAGGTTTTGCCGTTATTTCTCATCTGATCACGCTGAATAAAATGGTCCAGCTCACAAAGAATTGTAGCACAGAACGTGCAGGCTGTCTCTACTTGCAAGCAAATGCATTTTACCACTTGTGCAGACTAAATATACTACATACAGACAGGAAAGTAGCTGGGTGGCCCCAAGACCCGCTGGACAGAAGCCACACGACCCACTGGCCACAGATGCTGCTCGCTGGGGAAGGGCCCCAGCACCAGCCATGAGCAGGAGGCACAGGACCAGCCCTGGGATGCTTTGCAGCCACCACTCAGTCCCCCTCGACCCTGCAGCACCCAGTGTTGCTGCTGCCATCGCTCACCCTCTGAAACCCGGGCAGCAGAGCCCACGAGCACGGCAGAGCCGTGCTGCGAGCCCCCAGGGCGAGCTCCCCCGCGCCCTCCCCGGGGACGGCTGAGGCGCTGCCTGTGCCAGAGCCACGGTGCTGGCTGCCCTATAATCGCCGTCTCCTCCAAGCCCTGATCTTCCCTGCAAACCTGCACATTCAGTGCCTTCGCAGCACCCTCCTGTGGGGATTCCGCGTCCGTACAGACACGGGGGCAGCTGGAAACGGGGCGCGATGGAAAGCCTCCTCTTCCTCCTCCTCCGGCAAGGCCGCGGGGCAGGCAGCTCCAGCCTCCTCGGCCGGCGGCTCCGAGGCACCAGGCCGTGCCGCCGGCACACACCATGGCCCCGGGACAGAGCGGGGCTGGGTGATGAGATGATGCCAAAAGGACCACGGCCACTGGGACAGCCCGGACAGGACAGGACAGGACAGGCAGCCAAGGGGGCTGCGGCCAGCGGCACTCCAGCGCTGCCGCGCTGCTCCACTCGGCGTGCACGGCGTGCAACCAGCCAGTGTGTTTGTCTATAACCTACCGACGCACAAAGCCAAGATTGACAGGGAATTGCAAAAAGAAGTAAAAATTAATAGATTTCTTTGCGGCAGCCTCTGACAAATACAAAGCGCACCTCAACTCCCTCCCTGGGGTGTGCAATTGCCCCCTACAGGGTATATCAGTGCTTAAAACCCGCTCTCAAAACCAGGAAAACCTTCATTTAGCAGCACATCGTTTGGAACCACTTTCATATGAACACTCGTTTTCTTGGTGATGCTGCATTTTCATTCAGATACTTGAAAGCATCTTTGTCACAAGTTGCAGAGATTCTCCACGACACTTTACACCTCAATGAAAACCGAACAGTGGACTCATTTTTAAAAGAAGGAAGACTTGAGAAAGTTTATAATTATTATATTACTAAACATTTAAGTTAAAAAAAAAATGTGTGTTACCTACACTCTTAACGTACAACATTCAGAGTGGTGCCAAGATATAGAAATCCCAGATGTTGTACACCTTCCCACTTTTTCCAAGAATGCTGCAAAATTAGAGTCGCATAAATCTCAAATCTGAATCACTGCTTACCCTCCAGGTTACACAGTAATTTAACATCCTTCAGCATGTGACTTGCAGAGCACACAAAATCAGTTCACTTGTGCAACGGGCAGTAAGAACATGGATATGGCATCATTCTCTTTTGAAGCCTCTCACACCAAATTAATTCCTCTTAATAGATGATGCTTCTGCAGGAAGATATTTTGCTTCCCAATTGAACAGGATTTTTAAACAAGTCTAGCAGATGGGCATTAGGTGAAGCGCAGACACGCTACAGACACACATCTCTAGTTTAGATGCTCTAAAGCAAGGCAAGAGCAAATCATGGGAAGTATAATCCCTCATTTACTTTTTCCTCCACCTAACAAGGGAAGTTCTTCCCATACCCTTATTGCCTGGCAATGACTGCTTTCACCTATTGGGAGAGGCACATTGCTCCCATCCCTGAAGCACTCAAGTATCCTGTCATGGAAAAGAAGAGGACATAGAATCAATCAGACAGAAGCTGTCAAAGAAGAGCATCTAGTCTGGAAAATTCAGGTGCAAAACTGCAATTAAACACTGTCTTTCCATTGCCGGAAAGCCTTTCCAAACCATCATCCCAGACAGTAACTAAAGCCTTCTCTGGCAAGTTAAAAATTCATTGTACTCATCAAACTCTGAGGAAGGAAGAGTTGCTCAGCTACCAAATTCGGAAGACATAACTGAGCCTGTTCTTCCAGGGCAAAGAGAGGCTGAGGCTGATGGGAAGCAGGAGTATGGAGGCTGGAGGCGAAGGCTTAAAATCGATCCAGCAGAACCCAGGAAGGCAGGGAATCAGATGTGGCAGAACAGAGCAGGCAAAGCTGCAGTAATATGAACCAAGCACATGATTTTTGTTGTTACTGTGCCATGAGGTCTGTGTCCAGGGAAGGAAGGGATTGGGTAGGAGACTCTCATCGTTACTGGATGTACAACGTGACTTATTACTACCATCAAAAACTACAGCACCTTCCCGGCGGCAGCAGCAGGATTTTCTGGATGAGAACACTCCATTTCTACCTTGAAGAATATCAATTCTTCCTCCATTACCCAGCCCTGCTCAAGGGATAGTAGAGCTATTCCCAGCTACAAAGAAAATGTGTCCTAAATAAACGGAGAAGAGAAAGGCAAATAAAATGTTTGATAATAAAGTCTTGCAAGCTGTAGGCTTTTACAGAAGGGAAATAATCTCCACAGCTTGAAGGACACCTCTCCTGGCATCAAGGTCAGAACTTCTTAAGGAACGGAGGCCATAAGGCAGCAGACTGGCCCCAGCCCAACCAGTACCTTGGGAGCACCATTCCCTGGCTGCTGCCTTCTACATATCCCCAAGAGGAAAAGCAAAACCACAGCACAAGCGCTGGCTATCAGATCATATGTGGTTCCAACTACTGAATCAGTAATTCCTCAGCCTACGGCCCTGTAACACATGAGGACAGAGTGGGATGGGACCTGGCTGAAAGGGCAGCAGAGCTTCTCACTGGGAACACTTTGCATGACGCTGCACCTTCCAGGCCCCTCGAAAAGAATGGAGAAAGGCAAGTTGTAGTATTTGTTTCATATGTTCATCACAACAGGAACATCAGCCAGATCTAGACTAGGTCCAAGGGATAATCACTGTAATTAGCACTTCGTTCATATAATTACCAGCAGACCCTGTAACATTTTACAATGGAGGTAATTACCCACATTTTACAGCTGAGGAAACAGATACAGTGCAGGTGAGTAACTTAAAAGAAATCATCAGTGAAACAGTGGCACAGCCAGAGGCTGCAATTATCCTTATTCCCAGCCAAGGCTCTCCCCAATAATCCATGCTGAATTCACTTCTGTCTTGTGGGAAGGAATCCAGAGAAAATAAACACAAACTGGAATTTCCAATGTCTAGAAGAGCTGAAAATCAGACAAGCCAAACCTGAAGGAGAAATAAAAACACATGTTTATCACTGAGCATTTTCTGAGCTGAATGTGCAGCTACGAGCGGGAGACAGGCAGAGGACCCTGCTCTAGCAGACACAAAGCCAATGCGGGGTGTCAAAGGCTACAGTTCTACTTCTGAAGCAGAGGAAAAGCAGAAGCACAGGAGAAGGTCAGGGCCAGCTGCCCAATGGCGCCGGCTCAACCCCTCAGCAATCAGAGCCCTTAATGCAAGTCGAGAAGTTAGAGATTAAAGCAGGAGCAAAAATTAAAGGACTTCGCAAACCAACGCACCCCCAGAGCAGCAAGCAGGGTGACAAGCCTGAGAAATTCACCCCCACCCTGAAGAGAACCTCCCTGCGGAGGCTGCCAGGGATCCCAGTCCTGCCCCAACAGCTGGTGCCCCAGTGTGACGCCAGAGCAGCGCTCAGGCTCTGCTCTGGAAAGGGGGAATTCCCTTCCCCTCTGAGCAAAGGGAGCAGCAGGATCCATGCCACCAGCCCTCAAACGTGAGTAGGGTTAGCTGCCACTTGCTCAGTTCATTGCATAAGGTCAGATGCTGCATGGAAATCTGTGTTTTCCCAGGTACAGTCTTGGGCAGGGGATACAGACCTGTCCTGTACTTTCATCCTGCACCTCTGGATGAGTTTCAGTGTTAACAGAAAACGGTCTGCTTGTGCTGACCAATACATCTGATTTTCAAAAGTAGTCCAGACCAAAGCGAGCAATTTGCTGCTGCCTATGTTATTAAATGAGCAGCACATACAGATGACACACAGGTGTCTATTAGGTTGAATAAGGCAGATTAGGTTAATCCAACCCCAGCTGCATTACCTGAACTGCAAGACATGCAATGCTCTGAATCTTGTACATGTGCCAAGGATTTCATTTCAGCCCTTCAGCCTTCTGTTAAGGTTAATACATAAAAGCCTCCAGCAGCAGAAGATATTGCATAGATTTCAAAATTAAGACTTGTTTCAGGAGGGGATGTTATCAACATTCTGGCTTTGAGTAACAGAAAAACCTCATAAGCAGGAACAAATCTCTCAATAGAGTATTCTCTCAATATTTAAATAGACAAATGTTTTGCTTTGCAAACATTTTGCAGCATTTGTGTAGTTCTTTGATTAAGTGTTAGACGAAAACATGTATTTGAGTTCCTGCTCAGTGAAAAACAAGCTCAGTAAAGTGAATTAAGTTCCATCATCTCTTGCCATCCAAGGGTCAGCTGTTGCTGTTGTTGCTCTACCCAGCAGCACTGCAGCAAAAACCTAGGGACAGATTTTACACTGGGGTGAACAGCAGTGCTATTGCTGGGTCAACAAAGTAGCTTTTCTTGCCAGAATTTACTGGTTTTTATACAGAAAAGAGGGGACAATTCCTACCTCCTCCTCCCTGAGCAGCTCTAGCATCCTGGAAGCCCATGCAATAGCTGAACAGGCATAGCCCATACTATTTACACCAATTTCTGCAAATAACCATCTGCATCTAACACAATACGTGGAAATATCACAACAAAGCATGCACCACTCTGTCATCCCACCACCTTGGGAGCTACACCCGGGGAGTGCCATGGGTCAGAGCGCTTACCTTATGAAAGAAGGCAGGATGGACATGACAAAACATGAGATGAGACANAGACAAAAAAAAAAAAAAAAAGAAACAAGACATTCTAACCATCTTTTAAGCTCTGTTTTTTTATTATTGACTCCAATTCCCAACAGCAGACATTTTTATTCCATTTCTTCTTTTTCCCTGCTATTTGTTCTAGCAGGAGGCAGCCAACAGCCAGCCCTCTGCACAGGGAGGGAGATTCCCTTCAGCTTCCAGATGTCTAAATAAAGGTTTTTTAAAAATTGCTACCCTGGAAAGTCAAGGCACTCACATGTACCTGCTGCCAACACAAAATATGTGTTATAAGGAGTTTTCAAGGAGTTTTCTTGGGCAAAATCAGTATTTTTTTCCCACTGAGTTTTGAAAATCCTGTTCTGGAGACTGGAGAAATGGGCTTAAGATGGTTTCTGGAGGATTCTTCTTCTCAGGCTGACAGGTAGCATTAAACCCAAGCCAAAGCCAAATCCCAGCTATCCTGGACAGGCTCAGTGAGGAGCAGCATTCTGTGTACCAGGACTGACAAGTCCAGGTCTACAAAAACTATTACAGCTAAAAATTTGGAACAGGAGGGAAAGGAAAATTCACCGGAATGCTTCAAGCATTGATGTAGGCTGTGACAGTCCAGCACAGCTTGTAGCCAGAGGGTCAGAGAAACTCACAGTAACACAGAGGTGCTGGGCAGGGAATTCTGTGTATATTGGATCTGCCACTATTTTAACAGGTGATTCTCCCACACAAGGGCAATTTGAAAACAGGGATCTTGTGGTTAAGCACAGAGATCAGTGCTGGAAATACCTTTTCTCAAGCAGGGATGCCAATTCAAACCAGCTGTTTCCTGAACCAGGTTCTGGTGTTGATGGTACACCCCCACTGTTCAGGTAGAACCTACTGGGGCTGAACCCCAGGGACTCACAGAGGACTGAGAGGGAAGGAAACAACTCAGGCTCAGCCCTGGAGGTCAGCAGGACCCCCAGACAGGGCAGCACAGCTTGATGCAGTCCCGTTTCCCTGGGGAAAGGGTCAGCAGAGGGTGTTCAGGTGAGCTTCAAGGCTCCTCCAGGGCCCAGGCACTGGCAGAGCCCAGTGGCACTGCGTGAACAGCTCACTACAATTTTAATCTGTAGTCCTAATGAACGATATAAAGTTTTATAAGCATCAACAAGGCTCTGAGAAGACCTAAATCCATTTCAGTGCTCATTTAGCAGCTTCATCTGTGTGCAATTAAAACTTCAGCATTAAATGTTAGAGAATAAAATAATGAGACACTTAAAAAGTAATCTGTACTTCAGTGGGCCGTGCTCAGTGGATTTCATATGATCATTTACCAGATAAAAATAGAATCTGGCCAAAATCTGTCTTATCCACTGCTTCCCTTTCAACAGGAAAATGAAAGAACCAACTAAGCTTTGGGGAATTTGCCATCCCACGTACACACAACACTGCTTCCCTAAGCACAGCCGTGCCTAAAGCACAGCTCCAAGCATCGATAACTTCCCTTTGGGCTCCAATGATAACAGAAAAATAAATGCAAATTGAGTTTCAATTGAGATTTTCATTTTGGTCTAAAGCCTAATCTTTTATTAAAATGCCTATCAGTTTGGAGCTGATGGTTAAGAAAAGTTAACTTCAGGACAGGGAACAAAATTTTAACAGCAAATAGTTCTTATTCATAAGTGTATCTGAAATGCTCCCGAGGTTACTTTAAGCTATGAAAATTGACTAGAGGGAGACACGGATGGGCCACGGACAGGCCATGAGCATGGGTTTTATTGAACAAAAGAACTGTAGAAAAAATGTAAATTAAAAGCAAAGATGTACATAAATATAAAAATAAATTAGATTAAGTAGGAGAACACAGATCAAAAAAAGTAAAGTATTATACAGGCAACATACACACAGTTCAACTTAAAAGAAGCAAAAACCAATGAAAATTACACAGTTTATTAACAACTGAAATAATGTTTATTCAAGAAAAGCCAACATTGCGCATCCTCATAGAAAAGAAAAAAGACATTTGGGGAGGTCAAAGAACGCTACAGTTTAAAATGATGAAAATGTTACAGCTTACACACCAAAATTAAAAATGAAATGAAATTAAAAAAATGAAATGGTTACCAAAGTAATGCAGGTCAAGGGATCAAAGGTGAAGGGTCACACACTATTAAAAAGAAATCCAAAAGGGCGTCTGCATCAAGATCTCTGCAAAACAAAGGAGCTTCAGTGAGTAAAACTAGAACCTTCTATGGAAGCACATCAAAGCTCTCGCACTCCACACCCAGCCCGCGGCAGCACCCTTGGCCACTCTCCTGTGCTGGCGGCTGCCGACCCTCCTTCAGCCACTGACCCTCCTTCGGCCACTGACCCTCCTTCGGCCACTGACCCTCCTTCGGCCACTGACCCTCCTTCGGCCACTGACCCTCCTTCAGCCACTCACCCTCCTTCAGCCACTGACCCTCCTTCGGCCACTGACCCTCCTGCGGCCACCGACCATTCCTGTGGCCACACTGCTCTTGCAACACTGGACAACTCCTGTTTCCAGCCACTTTGGCTTGTTATTAACCTCCCTGTAGAGAGGCTCCTAGAAGTTTTCCCACTTCCATGTTGGAGCACTGGTTTCTTGTTTCACAGTTTTCCATGTCAAGGGTACGAGGCAGTGCAGCCCAAGCGTCAGCTGCAGGTCTTGCATTGGCACTGACCACTACCTGTGCCAGGGAGGCTCTGCTTAGGTCAGAACACTCCTGGCTGTCAATACAACTTTCAGATCATTGTTTTCAGGGAAAGCTTGACATGCTTTTTTAACAGTTTGCTTTTTTCACTGTAACTGTGGAAATCTGGTAATTATTGACACACACGCACACTGAACCCCTCGCATTGTAACATATTGCTTTAACACTCCAATAAAAAAGTAATTCAAATGTGGTTTCCAAGACAAAGGCCTCTCCTCCTGGAATTTCAATTACACAGAAGCTATAAAACAACCTTTGGTACCCATTTCCAAGCAAGATGCAGTCAATTATCTATACTAAATTTATGCAGAGAACGTAATATTTACATCAGATAACTTTTGGAGAAAGACAACCACCAAGGGCATTGCATCCCTCTTCCTTCCAGCATCCCTCCCCCTGCCTGGTAAGGCACTAAGTTTTGGGAGGCTCTTATCTGGATGAAACCAGCCCTGCGCTTGAAGCCAAGAAACAAACTCCCTGCACAAAACCCTGCCTTTGCAAGGCAAAGAAGCCCACAGTGTCAGATAATCATGTAACACTGATGTGGCACCAAGGATCTAGTCTGCCTGGATGTTCTTCCAGAAAAGATCTCATCTTTCCATGTCATTCTTGCTTCATGCGTGTCACAGTCAGGAACCTGCTGAGAATGCAAGGTCCATATTCCCCCTCAGCAACAGCATCTGTCAAACCCTTCTGCAAAAGCTACTGCTTGTTGACCTTAAAACTCAGTTCCTGCCATTATTTCCAACATTTATCAATTCCAATTTCTGTGAGCCAAACCAGTAAGTCGATGTTTCCATTGTTCCCTAGCCGGTGTGCTGGGCTGGCTCCTCTCACCACAGCTCACACTGCAGATGTGCTGGATGACCTCAATGTGAAGGCAAGTGGTTCAGGAACCCAGCAACTTCACAATAACTCAACAGCTTGGACACAGACTCGCCATAACGGAGCAGCTAATTAAGTCTGAAGGCATCAACATGAGTCATGTGAGCAGGAAGACCCCAGAGCTCAGGAATCTCAGAGGTGCAGGACAGGCATGTGCCTGCGGGACACACCAACATTGTGGGGTTCCATCACAACTTCTGAGGTAACAAAAAGTTTGCGCAAAGATGTGTTTTAGGTAACTCAAGAAACATTTTAGCCATGGGACAACAATGGTGGGGCACAACCCCAAAGCGGGGCACCTCCACAGGGCTCTCCAGTGCCCGGCTCGCTGCAGGGCTCCGTGCTGCCAAAAAGCTCCCGGCCCCTGCAGTCTGTCAACAATGGGGCACAGACACCACATACAAAGGAATGAGCATAGAAACTTGGTTTTTCTTTCCCTCCTATTGCAGCAGATTATGCCCGCTCCTGCTCTCCCTGGGACACTGTTCCCCACAAAGATCACCGTTTCTTTCCCTCTACTCCTTAGGCACTGCCCCTGCAGAAAACCTTTGCTTTCACTGGCAATAATTTTTCCTTCATATCTAGTTTTTCTTTCTCATCTAAATTCTCTGATTTTTCTTTTCCAAATGAAACAGCCACCCTTAGAAGCAGCAAACCCGAGACCAAGATGACAGAACTTCAATCCCTTACAAAATATAATCTCCTCAGTTTCCATTCATTTGCCAAATAAGCCAATTCCTTTGTGTGTGTACATGCCAGGCCCTGGAAGAGAGACTGATGTTCTAAATTGACTTTGTTGTAACATTTTCCTTGCAAAATGTGGAAATACAAGTTGTGTAACACCAGTGAGTATTTTACTCAGTGCTGCGCAAGCCAGAGACTGAGATACACAATGCAGCAGTGCCTACCACTGCTGCTGGTGTTCCTGCAGATAAACAGGTAAATACTAACTGAATTAATACACTCTCCTGACTCCCTCATGTTTCAAGAAGGGTTTCCATAACTGGTAACTCCAACTTTTTATTCCCCACACACCAGATTCCACTTTCACTTTTGATACTACGCTTCCAGATAACCATGTACTGTTAACAAGGATAAGCCACAACAGATAACACAGGTTAGGAAAAGCACACCAGGTCCATCAACTGGAGGAAATAATATTCCACCTTATTTTCCCACAAGACAGACAAAGAATTTGGAGCCACTGTACAGCCACTGTCCAGGTGTCTGGATACACATTTGTTCCTGCTGAACTATGGTCATCTACAACACCAGCGCTCTGTGGAGGAACCTGGAGGTGCCAAACAACAAAAATTCCTAAGACCACTAAGCAATATTCAGCAGTACTTTGACAGGTTACTAATGACAAACCATCAGGTGGCTAAATCCCACCACCATTTTATATTTAGTGTATAATACACTAGAACTAATGATGAAGTAATATTTTTCCTTTAGGCTATCATTAAGCGTAAAAAAGTTAATTTAATTTATGCAAAAGAGTTCACTTGGAATATAAATAAAAATTTTAAAAAATCAGGAGGGCAGTGCATTATTCCCAGCCCTCCATCTGTTTGCTTTACAGGAGCCACTCCAGTTCCAGCACTCTGACATACTAACTGCCCCGCACTACCAGATCAGCTGTTTTTCTTCAACCCTAACATGAACCAAAGGTAAGGGAAAGTTAGGTATTTCTAAGAAGACGAGGATCCTCTCTGTGTTTGAGCATGAACAGCATAGGAGGTGTTACTGCTCTGGTTGAAAATTGTCAGGACTGGTAGGTAAACCTTCCTATTTTGCTCACTCCCCAGCCCGCTCACAGCAGTCACTGAGGCAGTAAACACAACTGAGGAATTGCAAACACAATGCCAGCAGCATATTCCTGCTTTGCACATTAAGCAAAGCACAGAATTTCATTAATTTCACAAAATAAACCCACAATTAAGTGCTTCTGTTAGAGAAATTTCCGTCTCATTCACTGATCAGCCTCAAACCCCAACCACATGCGCAGCGGGAGGAGCCGCCCCCACGTGCCAGACAGCCCCAGTCAGGTGTATGAACACTTCACTACAGCTCTGCTCTCCTCACACTACACTGCTTCCCTTGCATTTTACTTACTCTTTCTTCCCTAAAACAAGTAGGATTCCTCGCATTCCTGCTGGTGGCCAAGAGGAGGGGCAGGCTCTGGATGCACACTACCATTGGCTGGCAGTGCACGCACCCAGCTCACTGGTGACAAACCCAGGTGGGACAGGTCGCTCTCGGGCACAGGACCTTGCAGACCACCACCACTGAAATGAAGGGTGAGAATCGACACTGACGCTCTGGATTTTATGGATGCTCTGCTACTCCAGCGCTTAGCAAACACTTTGTCCCCAACAAGATACCACCTGCCATTCCCAAACCCTTGTCATAAGGTGCCTTAGACCACAGCTCAGCACCACGCTAAGGGCATCTCCAGATGCCAGAGCAGCCACTGTGTGGGAGTGCACATGAGCTGGTCTACTACCACTTCCTTGCTCTTCTCCAGTGGGGGATCATCAGGTGAACAGAAACCTACAGCATTTCTAGTAACAGCTTTTGCCATTACCACTGGAGCATTTTATACTGCGATCACGTGGGCAGCAGGTAATTAGTCTAAATTCAATATTCTTATTGCTTTTGAGAAACCCCAGAGCTGACACAGCCTGTGAGGATGTCCCAGCCCTGTGAGTGCTCTTGAGCAGGCACAGGGTTCTCGCAACAGGTGCCAGCGGCCTCCAGCTTTGGGAACCCTGCACTCCAGCTGAACACACCTGAATTAACTGATGTAAAGCATTTTAAAAAATACCCTGGACTTCAGAGTCCACAGAGAACTGTACTGAGCACTGCTTCTTTTCCAGGGAGTTTTTGCCCCCTTGAGGGGACACTGTGACCTGAACTGACACCCCTCCCATTCTCCGACTGAGCTGATGACACAAACTGGTCCCATACACTTGTTCAACCCCACAAATTTATAACACAGTCAACTACTTTGGTGAATAAGGAATGAACTGGGACATGTAGTGCAAGGTTAAAATACATTGCACTGGCCCGGGCAGGCTTAAAGCAAGGAGTTTAAGTTTTCTGATGTAAGCATCAACACTTAAAAGCATTAAAAGAAGGGGAAAAAAAAAAAGCAGTAGCAGTAGCCGTGCTGCTGAGTCTGTAGCAGAGCGGGGCTCTGATGAACAAACGTGCGGCGACAGGAGCCGTGCGGTGACCAGCTGCCCGACACTCAGCTGCCGGTGGCTGAGAGGAGCTGGAGGAGCAAGCGGCAGCAACATATCGCTTTCACTTCCTCTCTGCCAGCGTTTCAGCACATCACAGCCAGCCCGAAGGCTTCAGACTCGCTCCCCCTATCAGTCTGGGTCCCTGACGTCCCTCAGGCAGTTCTCCAAACCTTCAAGATCTTCTCTGCGCTTTAGAGAAAAGATGGCAAATAACTCGTTGTCAAGCGAAAAGGAGAATGTCAGTGTCATGCGAGCAAAGCAAGAACGCCAGAGAATATCGAGATGTCAGTGAACACGCGACTCAGGCCCCAGGGCAGCACAGGCAAAGAGTTTCTTCCTATACTAAATAATGCTCAAATACAGAGTTTCATAATTGCATTATTTGAATACTCTCCCAAGCAGTACCTGAGCCTGGAATCTGCAAAATGTGGATGCTGGCTGACTCTGGAGAGCAGGGCAGTTCTGCCATGCCCCTCCAGACAAGCCCAAGCACATGGAGCAATTGCTGCTGGCTTTTTCTACCATGGAAATTCTGGGCTTCTCCCAACAGACTGTAAACAGAGAATCCTTTGGAACCAAAGCCCAAGAGAGCATTTTACATTTCCAATGTTTAACTTTTTCTTCTTTCTTGCACCGTGTCATTAAGTGTTTACAAGGATGATTAATGACTGCGGCTGCCAACTGTTAACGAACGGCATCTCTGTTCAGAGCTGCAATCCGGTGCCTGGCAAGCGCTGTGCGGAGACAAGGTTACTCCAACATCCTTGAGCCCCAGCGCCCCAGGAAGCTCTTGCTTCCCAGACAGAAAGCAGTTGGATGCATATCCTGCAGGCAATGGATCTTGCTGCCCAAAGTGACTAGTGGGTAATGAGGCACCATCTTTGCCATCTCTGACAGGGGACACGAGAGTTCAGTGGGGCCCTTGGAGGGTGGCTCAGTGCAGCCCTGCTTTGGGAGCCCGGCCCCACTCCCATGGAAGGGAGCCAAGATCCAGTGCTCCCGAAATTCTCACTCGAGGCGCACTGCGAGCATATTGAGCCAGAAGCCTTTGCTCCATCCACTCACTGAAACCAAACTGGATCTGCATTACACAAACCCTAAAACAGTTCACAGCGAACAACTAAACCCTTAGAGTGAGGAAACTCCCTCACAAGCATAAAGCCTGCAGAACTTTCTGGCAATTAACTCATTTGTCCTAATGTGCAAAATCGTATGAAAGCCCCGTCTCTATCCTCTCCCGGAGATATAAGCACAATGCACCTTTACAAGCATTTCAAAAAATGTAAATCTGTAATTAAATTACTAGGCTTAACTTAAGATTTTCTATCTCTGGTAAAAAAAATTGAATTAGAAGGAACACTTCCTTCAGTAGGAAATATAAAACTGCTATAAACTTGATTTAAGACAAGATGACATCTTGGTATGGAAATGTATTTCCATCAAACATTTCAGTTGCAAATGCATGATCTGATGGAAAACAAGCACCTCAATAACGTGTCTGAACCATTTTTAAGCGCTCCATTTCTCTTACTGCTCCATCACATGATTTTACTACGTGTAAAGTCAACCACAACCCACCCAGCTCTCGGAGGATAGTGTTTCTCCATCCCAGCTACCCAAAACAGAGTAAAATCCGACCATTACTCCCAAGCTGCAGACATAAGCACTCAGGGAAAGTTATGTGCAGTGTTCCCATGGCAATGCTCTATCCTGGCTGCTCCCTGACCTCTGCATCACCAGCACCAAGGGGCCGATGGACTCCAGGCCCAGTGACTGCACGTGCCCATCCTTCTGCCCACTGCCCCACAGCTGGGAACACCTCTGTGCTGGGCTTCAGGCCCCGTGCTCAAGTTTCCTTGAACCATCCCCATGCAAAGGAGCACAAAAGGGAACACTTAAGGGTTTTGGAAAGGAGCCAGGTCACGGCTGGTTAAGGGGTTTGGCCCCCACCACCCCTGGGGATGAATCCCACACCAATGCCTGCTATGCTCACACTCTGCAGCTCATGGCAAGACTGGACACCCATGACTGCCCAACATATACCATTTGAGAGAAGACAGCATTGTCACACACATTCAGATCTGTAAGTTATTTACACGTTTCATTTCTTTTCCATCTTTTATTAAATGTCCCTGTCCATGAGACACCTCACACACAGGACCAGGGATTCTGAAATCAATACAAAAATTCTGGAAGTACCACTGTACCAAATACATCTTTTTCTTTATTTTACAACTTGCGTCTTCACTAGCACAGGCAGAACACCTGTGTACTCAGATGAAAAAATGTATTCCCTTAGGAATGCCTCAGGAATGTAGTCCAATATTATTATTCAATTATACCCTAAGAAAAATTCAAGTTTTATAACAGCGCACAGAATTAAACTTACAGATTGGGGGTGAGGAAGGCAATAAAATCTGGAAGCTCAGCTCCTTCCTCCCCCATAATTAACACAAATTTCCAAGACTTCATCTAGGCATAAGACTCCTGCTTTTTCTTTTTTCCCCCCTCTGAGCTAATGAGGCCAAAAATCTCGGGCCACAAGAACAGCTCTTTCATTTAAATCATGCAACAGGGATACTGCACCGACCCACCACCACACAGACCAGCAGAGTCAGCATGAGCCATAACCCATGGACAGACCCAGCCCCACATCCCCATAGCCTAAGAGGGGATACAAATGAGAGTGAGGAACTGACATTCAAAAACACAGACAGGGGCTGAGTCTGGCTTTGATGTTCCAGCTGATGACCTGTGACTATTAGGAAACAATCCATCCAGAAACACAGCATCAGACAAACCCACTCCAGCAATACACTAGCAAGTACCAGCAGAGCTGCTCACTCCCCACTCCCCAGAACACTGACACAATCCTCAGGACAATGGCCACACTCCCAAATTCTCCTCCCAACCCAACACACCACACCAAGCACCTGCACTTTCCTGCTCCTGCTCACAAATAATAAGTTTTCAGCTGCGTTATGAATTTTGCCACATCCTGTACCCATGGGAGGATCCACACACCAACCCTGCCCAAAGCCACATGCGCAAATGTGTGCACAAGGCTCTGCACTGGGGACAGCAGCAGTATTAGAGTGACTAAACCCCACACCAGGCAGCTCTTTCCAGTAACAGGGAAGAGCACCATTCTGTCAACAAACCTGTGCAGAGCTTGCTTTCCCAACAGTCACATCATCTATCAGAGCCACCAGAATTGCCACTGCTCCATGCCCTGTCCCCATTAGCACAAACACTATCGCAGAATAACCTGCAACCCACATTTTCTACAATTTACATTTCAGTGCAAATGACCCAAGACAAAAACATCTACACAAAAAAGTCAAGGCCGGCAACCTCCCCAAAGACCCAACTCATTCTATCACAGTACTGGGTATGTTAAAAATAGATACCTGATTGTAACTTCCAGACACCAGAAGGAAGGGGGGTAAAGCCTCCAATTTTGAAAAATACACACAGGAACTGCTCTGTGATTGATTCTACACTCAGCAAACACACACACACAAGTGAGCCGTGTTTGATCCTGCGCTCAGCTGCCACTTGCAGGTGTTAAACTCGTGAGCACAGGTTCTGTTAACAAGTTTAGATCTACAAATGAGGGATCAGAGGAACAGGACCAGTCAGCTCCCAACAAGCAGATACTAACTGGAGTTTTACAGTTATTTCTCCAAGTGGATTGCCTCTATTATCAAGTGATTCCCACAAATACGCCAAAGCTATATGAAGACAGAGCTACCAAAAATTAAAACTACTCTATGGGTATTGCCATGGGACATCCAGCCTTGCTCCACAGGAGGAATAAAGCCTAGGGATTGTAGAGCTACCTGGGTTGTTCTTTAACTTCACCTTGGCCCACAGATACCTGAATTTTAAATACTTCCTTTTTATTTAAATGACCCCAAAGGTACAGCATTAAGAGGCAACCTATAAATCAGCACACTCAGGGTAACTGGATTCCAGTAAGAAACACCCACCTCTGTGCTCCCTATGTTCTTAACAAGACTACTCAGACAGAGGTAAACTGGTTATTTCCCAGGACCCTGTGTGGCAGGAAAGAGCATGCACTGCTTTTTTGTTCAGTCTTCATGCACAGGAAGGTAACACTTGATTCAGTATGGTACAAATACACCTATCTAATTTTAAACCATTTCTAAACAGGTCATTGAGGCAATATAAGATCTGATTCTAAGACAAGTCACACACACATGAGCAGTACACTCCTACTGTACTAGCAGTCAACTTCCACATTTGCCTTCAAGTCTTGCTTAAAGCTCACTTTCAGCATGTACTAGGAGTTATTATTTATGGAACAGGTTCCAGAGCCAGGGAATTCATTTCCTGTAACCTGCATGGCATGCTCTCACAAAACAATCCATAAGCATTAAGTAAGCTGGTACATTTAAGAATAAATAAGAGATTTAACTACCTCATTAGTGTTCCAGCGGTGCCTCTCTTTCGGTAAACTTGAACATTTTGGTAGACATTCAAGCAGCTTCTTCGGTAAAAAGATTTTTACATGACTGCCATTGCTGTTCCCATGATCATCTATAAAGAAGAGGAGACACATGATGTACACACAGGAGAATGGGTGGTTGCAATCAGGAGACTCAAGCCACAAGAAGACTCAGAAAGCCCCCAGTTCCCCTGTATAAAAAAAGCAATTTGCCATGGCAATAACACAAACAACAGTTTTCTGTTGAAACCGCAACTTTATTTCAGAAATATAAATACAGTTTAATTCTTCCTGCTTGCAAAGTTTTAGAAGAGCTTTGATGGATTTGGGCACAAGGACCCTGTGTGTGCTTACCTGTGCCTATTTTAGCTCATTATTTCCCTCAGTGGCAAATTTTACAAGCAATAGCAACAAAACACTGTAGAAGCTGTGACCACAGCGGCACGACCTGCCAGGGAAGTCATAAATGAAGTTCACACTTGACAGGATTTGCAAGTAAATAAGCACAGAGCCCCAGCACCTGCTATAATTTTGTCAAGCTGCAGCAGAAAAGCAACACAAAGTCTATTAGTTCATTTAAAACTAAAACACACCATACCTGATCAAACCCAGGTTACCTTATTTCCGTTCACAGCTCAGAAAGTGAATGCAGTTCCTCTCTCTGTAGTGAGAGTGAGGAAGAGGGATGGAAATTTTTCTACCTCACCATACCCAGGGGTCTCAAAAGCAGAAATACTAAATAATACGAAATTATTCTTTTTTATTGCTGAATATGTAGAAGGTGCATCAATTCCCCTTAACAAACCAGTGTCCCAGAAAGCCCTGCGATCCTACACCAGCCTGCAGCAGTCCCAGCAGCAGTCCCAGCAGCAGTCCCTTGAAGATGTCTCTCTATCACCCTCTAACACCACCGAAAGAATCAGAACATCCATGAAGTATACGTGTTTATCAACCAAATGGGTCCTGACAGGAACAGGAACTGGAGCAGCAGGATAACAGAGACTGACCACAGTGCAAAACTTTACCAGTTCTCCCTCCAAACACACCACGTCTCCGTCTTCTTCCACCAGCCTCGTGCATCCCATGACAGATCCTGGGTAGTGCTATGCAAGCAGTACACTTGCTCACTGGCATTTTACCTTACAAAATTAATTTATAGTCATTTCCCACTTAGAAATGTACAGAAAAAGGGTATTAACTTCTGCATTTTACACATTTAATCATTTTATGTCATAAAACACATGCCAGAACTATGATAAAACTCCTCTGCAATTCCATACGGCACAGACATTCCCTGTGACCTGCAGTGAACCCAACAGAGCCTGGCCCATGATCATTCTTAGAAATGACTTAGGAATTGCAAAGACTTCACACCAGCAGCCAGACATCCCTGGTATTCTTAAAGCTTGATTAGACTCTTGGATGTGTCAAGTTCAACAATATACATGCTGTTAAATCAACTACTCGTGCAAGCCCAGCAGATGAGTTTACAAGATAAGCAGCGATGTGTATGATAAACGTGAGCTGCTCTGTAATTTACGAGTCCTGTGCGCTCCCTGAGTTATTGGGAACTTTACTGTGCGACTGTGTCGGACTAAATCAACAAGGCTGCCACTTCCCAACTTCTTCCTGGGCAAGGAGCAGCCAGGCAGGATCAATTTCTGCTGGACTGCTAAAAAAATCAGGGACAGCGTGCTCTCCATTACCGCTCTGTACGCCATTCCAGGATTTCTAGCTGGATATTGAGTATTTCAGACTGATACTCTACAGGGCTTTTTGGCCACATCCTTTCCCCAGCCAATGCTCTGCACATGTGACTGTCACCACTGTGTGCCCCCACTCAGGCCACTCAAAGCCTCACAGACACCCAAGTTGTGATACCTGGGGCTACCCACAGAGACACAATTTGTCCGTGGCCAGGCAGGGCATGCTGTGCCAGCAGCCCCCAGCAATTTCCAGATGCACCACCGGATGCAGCCAATACTCACTTCACACTCCCTGCATTCATTTTACACCATTTCCATTTCTCATTCAAAACACTGCATTGCTCTACATTCAATTCATTAAGGCGCAAAGTATTTTACAGCACACATTATTGCTTTTATCAGCCAAACTACATCCCAGTTACATCTCATCAGCTTATTTTCCATGGGCACATTTTAATTGACATTAATTGTATTACTTCCCCTTACCTCCCTATCAGTCAAGCCCTCTATCATTCATTCCATTATTTTGCAGGGCTGGCAGACCTCTAATTATTCAGCTCGTTTTATTAACTTTCTTCCATTGTCATCAATTATCAGTATTATTAATCCAGAAAGTGCCTATGGATAATAGAGCCCTTTAAAATGTTTTGGTAGAAGTTGTAAGAACTTGCTGACACTAAAACCTTCCAACTCCTGTTGTTAAAATCTCCCACCTTCCGTTATTACAGCAATGAAAGGTCATTCTCACTATCCTGTAACATGACTACATCTCACGGATGCCTCCCTCTTCTGCATTTAGCAATGGCATTTCTTCACTCCAAAAAAACCCCATTGTGGAAAACAACTGCCTCCTGCCTCAATCCAACAGGCTTTTCATTATGGATTCCTCGAGCTGCGTGGTCAGAACAACACACAACCATCACGGGATGGGATGCAAATTCTAAACTGAGTAACCTCTAAACCAGGTTTGACCTTGGAAAAGGACGAAATCAGCCAACCAGCTATGAAGGCGAAGAACCCATAGCCCCAAACAACACACACACACCCTTGCCTTCAAACTTGCTTCTCCACCCTCTGGAATCACTCACAATGTATTCCCACAGGGAGGAAAGGCCAAGGAAGCAGGGAACAGGAGAGGAGGATTGCTCACCCAGTGGCACTGAGGGTACCAGAGGAACAAGAGCTCCCATTCTTCCAAATGAACCACCACTTTCCTGCTCCTGATCCTCACAAATAACACTGTGACATCTTCAGGGAGGTGGAGCAAAACCCCCCCCACCTCATGCTATCCCTTGGCTTGAATCAAATCTGCCATTGCTAGTGCAGCTGACGAGCCCATCCACCACCACAGGGGCTCCAGGTGAAGACAGAGGAATGAGAGGCCACATTCCTCCACATCCCTGCTCACCCAGCAGCACAGCCAGAGCACTCAGCAGGCAAACTCCTCCATTTATCTCCAACTAAAATTTCCTCGGTAGCTAAAAACAGGAGCTGCAACCTCCCAGCATTGATTCGGTTTTACTGTGCAAATCCAGATTTTTACTTGAACTTTCTCCTCGTTTATTTTTGCCACGGGTGCGACTAACAACACTGAGATCTGCAAACCCATCCAGTGTCAATAAAAAGTGTCTGTGCAAGCAGAGCCACACTGGCACGGGGAGGATTTGCCAGTAAAGCTCTATCGACACAGGGGTTTTTAGTGCAGAGCTGGACACAGCTCAAAAATGTTTCCCAAGGCAGGCACAGCCACAGCTGAGAACTTGAGTAAGGATGCTACAGACTAAAATATAGCAGCCTACAATGTGTCCTGCTATAATTCAGGATGAAAATGCAAAATTTAAGTTCCATTAGCAATCTTCAAGATTACTTACTAGCAAACGAGAAATTCGCATAGAATTAAGAAAGTGTAAGTATTATAAAGTTCACAGAAAGTTCCATATTAATTATACCACATAAACCCTTCGTCATTTTATGTGTTTCTTCATGCTCCTTGCACTTTATCCTCCCAAGGGATGCACCATGGGCCATAAAACTTTAAAGTGCACAACAGCAAATCACAGAGAGTCTGTGCTCTACCCCCACTCTCCAAACAACCCCTACCCCTTTTTTCTTTTCTTCAACTGGTTCTTAAATCTTTGGTGATCCAGGAGGTTTAGACCTGCAGCCCCATTAACTACCACAATTTGTCAATATAACATGTAATTGGAGAACACAGAAATGGCCAAAAGGGTGTTGATCAGCTGCTGATCTCCAGACAGGTCTATACTGGAAATAAATATCACAAGTAAGCTATAAACTCACAAACACAAGTTTTATAAACCCGTTATTATGAAGTAATAACTTAGGGCTGGCCATCTTCTTAACTACCTCAAGAGAGAGAAGAGGTGTTTAAACATTACAAATGGGCAGTTTAGTACAAAACAAACGGCAAAAATCCCAATGTCATCCTTATCTGGGAAAGGTGCAGGCATCCAGCTGATCCCACCATCACTGACCAACCACTGAGGCAGCAGAGCCGTGCCCCTACAGCATACAAGTGGCACCACCAAAATACAGTACACAGAGGCCACTGGAGTCCCCTGGTCACTTGCTGACCTCCGCACATGGACAAATCTGACAAATTCCATCTGCAAGAAATAAATGCAAAGAATGACTCCACATCCAAACAGCTGCAGGACTGGCATGCTATTTCTCACAGTTAAACTTCAATCCTGGCATCCTCCATCCATAAACAAGCAGCAACAGAAGCAAACCCAACAGCTTTTGGTGTGTTTGCTAGAAATATTTGTATGATTACAGTTGTAAATCTCTTGGCAACAAAAGCGGATTTCTAAATATCAATCAAGGGTGGCAACGAGAAGATAACCAGGTCCAGCTCTGCAGCACTGCTGTCTCAGCAGGGCTCTGCTGGATGCCAGCACTTCCTCAGATGCTGGCTGAGCAAAGGCATTCCCAGTCCTCCAGCCTGGTATGCAGCTGGGGGCTGAGGGGAGGATACAAGGAAAGCCTAAACAGTTCGGGCTAAGGTAAAAAATGAACTACAGGAGCAAGAGGCCAACACACACCAGCATGTGTATGGCCATGACTGCTGCCTGCAGAGAATAAGCGAGGAAGGAAAAACCCAAAAAGGATGAGAAGAGAATCACAGGAATGGTGGCAGTATCAAGGTTGAGCAAGAAAACAATTTTCCTCTAGAATTTACTGAACCTAGCCTTAGTGTCTTGGAGTATTTGTGATAAATACTTTGTTGCTATGACAAGCTCTACACACAATTCTAAAATCATAAGAAACACAAATATAGCTAACACTGCTGCTGTGCATCAGTGGCCCAGTTCTCCACACCAGTAACGTGCTACTCCCAAAGTCCCTTTTGTCCTTTTCACATAGCAGAAAGTTTTTCGACATTTTATAACTAAACACAGTGTGAACACCAGTTAGGTAAAACTGCAAATGGTGCATTTTGGGGAAGAGTTGAGAGCCAAATTTACCCTAGGGAAGGCCCACGCCCTGCCGGAGGGCTGAGTGACACAATCAGCTGTTTATTTCTCATGCCATACACTTATCACCCTGCATAACACTTCAGAGACTACTTTCCCCAACCAGCAAAACCAGGCTCCTCTTTCTCTCTCCCATCTCCCCGTGGGTTCCATGCACTTGCTAATGGAGCAAGAGGAGAATTTGTTCACATTCAGAAGGTGCATGCCAGTACCTACTCTAAAAGCAACTTTTGGGAGTATTCAAACAGCAGCCGCTTCAGCCTCTCCTTGCAGCTCCTCACTTTCATGCCTGACTTTCACCACTTGGCTGTTAAATGTGTGCACCAGAACAATGAAACCATTGCTCACAATCACCAACAACTCTTTGGTTGACATGTATCAGTTCCATCATCCCATAGTTTTCACTTAAATTACATCATTAAATTCAATGGCAATGAAGCCAAGTAGTGGCAGATATTGGCCAGATCTAGCAAAAAATAAACCATCTCTTTATTCAGCTTTCAATACTACGTATGTTCTCAACACTAAAACACATTTCCCAGAGGTCCCAAAGTATTGGCTAAGGCCAGGGCAGTCACTTACTCTGAGCATACAAGCTGGCAGCCACCAGCCAGAGACGTCTTCGCTTCTTTCTTTTTACACCATGAAGAGTTCAAGTTTGGAAACCTACCTGTAGAGCTGGCTGGAAAAAGCCAGCCCTCTGAACCAAAGCGTGCCATGTGAGCAGAAGAACAGCGAGCACTCCATATCCAGTGAGAACAGAGTTTGCTCACATTCACCCAGGGCCATGACCACTCCTCAGCAGAGAGCAGCCCTTCAGCATCGCCCTGGGAGCAGGGCAGGTGCTGTACCCCAAAGGACAGGGGCTAAGACAGGCATTGGCACCCAGAGGCACACCTGCCTTTCCAAACCCACAGGGTTTAACACAGCACAAACCCAACACAGGGCTGCCAGAAGCCACGGAAGGTGAAAACAGGACACAAAGCGAGGGGAGAAAACTACAAAGCGAAAACTCAGCAAGGTGTGGAAGCGGAAGGCAGGGAACACCGAAGCTGCAGGAAGCTGCTGGAAGCACTGCATTTCAATTAACCAACCCGGTATTCCACAAGCACTGCACCCAGCCTTGTTTCACTCCCTGGAAATGTTTGGGTTTGTTGGTTGCGTTTTCTTCCCCTCCAGATACATGTGGCTTATTGAAGCAGAGACAGAGGGACACTGAAAAAGAAAGGTCACATTCCAGCTCCCTCTTTCTGAAGGCTGTCTGGACAGAGGGAGGACAGCTACTGTCCCTTCCTCCAACAACATCCACCTTTGTAAGGAGGTCTTTATAAGGGCCATTTAAAACCACTAGTAATGTAAAGTCAGCACCAAACCCTCAAATACTAAATTTAAAAATAGATATTTTAACCATACTTATACATCATCATTTCACTTCATCACTTGCTGGTACAAAAATGAAATCTGAGTTATTACATCTCCAGGAAGGTTTCCTACGTATGTAGCTTTAAAACTGACTCAAATAAACCAAAAAAACGTTGAGCTAAAGTACTTGTAAAAATCATTAATAAGAAGATATGTGGAATAAAATTTAAAAACCAGAATTTTAAAGAAGCCCCAAACCTTGCATTGGGAATAGCATGATTATAATACCAAAGGCACTCAAAAAACTGACCTCACACACATACAGTTCCTGCTGTTTGGAAAAAGAGAATGAAGCCCTCTCCCTGAACCTGTTCTGCTGGCTGACAGCCCACAAATAGGGTCTAGAAACTTCACCAGGAGACAGTTTGCTTTCAGTCTGACAATAGAAATTTTGGTAAATCCCATCTGCTGCGATTCAGCAAAAATTCTGGGGCAAGGAATGGACTGAGCCGACCGTAAAATGCTGCCTCCTCCCCTCAACAGCCCAATCCTGCGGCACGCAACCCCAGCCATCAGCACATCATAAGTTCAGGTTTGTTTAAGTAATAAAATCTTAGGCAACACTTCCACAGAGGGAAGTAAATATTTGCTGTTTAACAACCAAATCAAGAATAGTTTGTTTTCAAAAGGCTGTTCCCCAAATAGTCCCTCGGAAGACAGTAACATCTGAGGCTCCACTCACCCTCTCGGTCAGCTCGGTGAGCCCGTGCCACCAGCACCCTCAGCTCAGGAGCTGCGGGGAGAAACACCACCTCCTCCTGCTATCCCACCTATGACCCTGCCTCACCTAACAGACAGAAAATTTAACAACTGCATGTAACAAAACTCGGCGCTCAACAAAATTCCGGGCCCCTGCGCCAGCCGCGCATGAAACACACGGGCACTACTCTCGGCAAAGCTCTCAGTTAGAGGTACCTGGCTGTGAAAACACAGAATTAAAATGCAAGGTCGTCTGTGTACATTCTTTCCCTTCTGAACTTCAAATCAGAAAAAGGAAGTTTTTAAAAGGACACCCCCTTAGAACCCCCTGATCAAGCTCAGAGCTGTCACAGCTGCCAAGATGGCACCACCGAGGGTCAGTCCTCCCGGCTCAGCTCAGATGCACAAAACACAGCAGGAACTACAAAACCCACAAACCCTCTGCTGCAGGATGGCAAGAGCCGCTCGGTCACTGAACCAGCCTCATCCTGCCCGAAGAAACCAGAAAAGAGGAAACTCACCCGAGTTCTCCACGCCGTGGAACTCTCTCCTGCAGCCAGGGGACAGCGGCGCCAGCCTCATTCCAAACCTCACCTCCCGCCGGCGATCTCCCGCTGCTCGAGGGGCACAAGAAGCCCCGACGGCAGCTCGGCAGGGAGCTCCAAGGCCAGGCAGGTCTGCAGAGCCCTGTGCTGCTGCTCAGAGGCTCGTCGCTGCTGCACCGCGCTGGGGGGATGGAGCAGGCGGCTCCCCAATGAAAGAAGCGCTGCTCCGCAGCCGGCCCGTGAGCTTGCCATTTACATCCGCTTTTAACTCACTGAAGTAACAAAAATCTAAAGCAACTTGTGTTCTCTCCTCCAGCACCTGCACTACTGGTGAAACACTCTGCTTGAATCATGCCTTAAAAGCATTCCCATTTAAGTTTCTGACAGGTGGAGTTTAGGTTTAAGGAATGAATGGTTTATATCTCGTCTCCTTGAAAATCCACCGCAAAAGTAGGTCAGCGGGGGAGCAGCTCTGTGACTTCGTACGAGAACACCCCGGGCGCCGGTGCCGAGCCGGGGCTGTTCCGCTGCCACCTCCGCGACGCTGCCGTGCTCTGCACGGGCACAGAGCAGAGACAGCGCCGGCCCAGGCAGCGGAGACACCGGACGGCAGCGCCGGGCACAGCGGGCGTCTCACTGGCAGCTCCTGCACAGCCCTATTCGACAGAGCAAACACGGCTGCCAACCCATCTCCTCAGCAAAGACGTACCTCACCCGCCCCCAGAAACCAGTCACCAAGACCGAAAATGACAAAAGTTGCAGTAAATAACAAGCGGAAAGGACAAATTATCTTCCCAGTCAGGGAGCACTGACTTGCCTGGTCCGTAGAGCCGCAGCCTCACAGGGCTAAGCACACTGAAACCTGTGCTTTACACAGGAAAAATCCATCGTACGTTGGCACAGGAAGTCCAAAAAGTGAATCGAACCCAGCTGTGCTTTGGTGACAACACTGTCACCCCAAGAGAACCAAAACGTCACAATCTGAGCCAGGAAGTCCAGGTGAGCACTCGCTCTCTCCTCGCTCACACCCCTGTTAGCCAGGTGGCATTTCACGACTTCAGGGCAGTCAATCATGTACTTCAACGTAAGTGAAAAAAGAATGAAGCCCGACGTGTTCCAGACCAAAGGAAAGATCAAACTAATGGATTTCGGAGCATCAGAGAGATTAGTAAAAGATGAAGCCAACAACACTCAAAATCACCTCTACTACTGAAATTTTAGATTTTTGCAGAGCCTTTGCACTTCACGGCACTGGACACGGCGCAAGCAAAACTCAAATCTATGCCCAGGGGGCCTCTACAGCCACCAAGTCACAAGAAACAACCCAACAAAAATATATTCCCAAAGCAATCTGAGAAAAAATCCAGACAAAAGGTGGGATAACAACCCTTGTATTCTATGAAGGGGTTTCCCAGCAAAGAATGCAAATGGGTTCCAGGTGAGGACGCAGATCTGCTCTGGCAGATAAGCAAAAAAAATCCCTAGTACTTACTAAACACCGTTCCTTGAGGTGCCCAACTACAACCAGGCCAATCCCTGGGGGTGTTGGCACGTTCAACCGGATTTAGGCAGGGGATGAGAACTGCCCTCCACCCTCTCCTCCCGCCCCTGTAAGATGGAGGCGCCGACAGCGGTACTGGCCGCGACCACCCGGCCGGCGGGGCCCGGGTTCGCAACGCTGCCCAAGCCGGCCGGGACAAACTTCACTCAAATAACGTGAAATACCCAACCCGCCTCCCGCCAAACCCGGGCCATGGACCCGCTCCCACCGGGCCGGGGGCAGGAGCGGCGGCGGAGCGGCGCCTCCCCCTTGCGGACGAGCCGGCCCCGCTCCCTCCGCGCCGGCAACTTTCGGCCTGAGTCGGGAGCCCCGGGGCCCCTGGCAGGGCCGGGCCCGCGCCGAGCTCACCTTC
>VZRL01005776.1:864369-877807 GCA_013397895.1 Origma solitaria | reverse complement strand
ACGCTACGGCCGCCCGGCGCCCCGCGCGCCGGTGGCCAACGAGCAGTGCCGCCCGCCAGAGCGACGGCGCACGGCACTAATGAGGCGCGAGGTCCGGCCGGCCGGCCCCGCCTCCGGCCACGCCCATTGGCTGCGCGCGGCCCGGGCGGGCACCGCCCCCCCCGCGCCCGGTGACCCCAAACAAAGGCGGCGATTGGCGCGGTCGCCANAGGGCCGCCACGCGCCGGGCGCGGGGGCTGAGGCTGCACCGAGAACGAACCGAACCCCGCCGGGACGCCCCGGGGGCGTTTTGTGAGAGGCGGCACCTGCGAACCGCGTTTGTCACCGCCCTCGGTAATGCCGGTGCCGAACCGGCGTGTCCTGGTCACAGGGTCTGCCCAGCTGGGCTGGTCCCAGCGCTGCCGGGAGGGAGGGAGAGGTGCTGAACCCACAGAGCGGAGAAGAACCGTGGCGAGGGGAGCAGCCCGCGGGTTTTACCCACTTTCCAAGTGGCGGACGAAGCCCGGAGCTATTGCCCTGCCCTGACCGGCGGCCCTGAGGTTGCAAAGGTTGTTTCCCCACTTCTCAGCACTGCTGAACACTCAGGGTACTGTAGGCCCCCTTCCAGAGCCGTAGCGTTCCGGGGTGCACAGCATCATGTTCGAGTGGAACGGGCATTCTTGGCACTGTACAGGGAGGTGAGCATTTGTGATTTGCAGAGAGAACCATGTTACGGTGGCCAACGAAATGTTAAAGGTTTGAGGGAGTCCTTCCTGCCCATCCCTCGGGCACAGTTTGTGACACTGTCACGGTCCCACTCAGCACACACTGCAAGGGCTCGGGGGACTGTGAAGGGGTTCCCACGACACCAAGGAAATCGTTCTGTCCTTCTCAAAACTGACGCACCCCAAGGAGTGGCATGTTCTGGCCTGGCTGAGTCTGCGCCATCTCCATTACAGCTTCATGAGCACAGGCACTTCAGCCTTCTCGAGCAGAGCCCTGTGGAACTGGACCACAGCTAATGCCTGCACAATGCAAACCAAGACTGGAATGGTTGTTTCCTTTGATGTGTGTGACTAAACACACAAAAAGGATATTTTTCCTTAGATCCTCCTGGGAGCGGAACTTCTTTAAAAAGACCTGTTGGTGCTTCGGCTTTGGTAAGGACCGAAGCCATTTCTGAGCCCAGACGAAAGAAGGATGGTGTGATGGGTCTCTTCTAAGACAGAAGAAAGGAAAATTCCTTTTTCCTATTTTCAGCAGCTGCTAATCTTGTGGAGCGTGAAAGGCACATTGATGAAGAGGCTCCAGAATGACAGGCTCACTCCCGACGGTCAGAAAGCTCATCTGGTACAGTGTCCTATAAATACCCACAAATACTAATGCAGCCACAGGATCAGCTAAGACAGTTGTTTCCTTCAGCACTTCAAATATGCCAGAAATGGAAACTTTTCTAGTTACCACACTGGCAAAGAGCTACCATTTTCTTGATTAATTTTAGGGAATTTATATCTCTCCTTGGTTATTCTTCCAAGACGATCCATATGCTTAGCAGAGACATGAGGTAGCCATATAGTTGTTGCACTTCATAGTTTGCATTATAGCAAAATACAGCATCAGACTTCTTGATGCAAATCCCGGACGTTTCGTTGATGCCTCACTGAGGTGTGGAGGGCCAATCCATGCTGAACTCCTCCCCAGCGTTCCCCTCAGGGTGACAGTGCCGGAGCCTCTAAGGACAGAACCGCCTTGCCACCTCTTCTTCAGCAAGAAACAGGCATCTGGCTGAGGGAGCACAGCCTGCAGTGCCTCTGCTTCGAGCCAGCTCACCTCCAGCCATGTCGCTCTCCTGCCCCAGTAACGTCAAACCGGCATTCCCAGGTCACTTGAGTTTCCATGTGGGTATCCAGGCAAGACCAAGTAATGAAAAAGAGATGAGCGAAATGATGGGACCAACACAGCTCCTCTGATTGACACAGATCCTCACTCTGGTACCTAACACAGGAATGCTAGAGAGCTGTTGGGTTTGTTTTCGCAGCCTCCCGTGCTCACAGCAGGAACTCAGGCTGCTCCCCACACACACACGGCAACTTCTGCCACAAACAGCTTTCCTGTTCTTGCCACGGAGACTGGCACAACCGTTCATTTCAGTCACAGCTGTCGCTGCAGTATTCACTGACACGCATTGTACAGGTAACCACTGGGATTCCACATGGGTCACATCACCCTGACACCACCCACAAACTAAACGAAATACCAAGTCAGCTCTGTGCACACACATGGGTGCACATCTGTCTCTTCCCTCCAAAGCTTGGGCAGTTTCTTCTGTGCTTCTATGGCTCATTAGAATAACGAGGTCCATGCTCTGAGGGACAAGGTTGTTCACAGGCTGCCTTCTCCTGACCTTCAGAGCCTGGGGACAGAGGAACTGCCACTGCAGCAGTTGTGAGCAGCTCCGCTGCAAGGACTGACACGACCACCCTGACTCCACACCAGTGTGCACCCTGCTCTATCACATGTCTTTGGGAACACTGTCTGGCTTTCTAGAGCCTTCCCGGTCCATAAAGACAATGAAAATTTGTGTGGATGAGGATGAATAAAGCATTTTTTAAAGTTAACTGAAACAGTGTATGAACTCTGCTCCATCTGGCTAATGAACTCATTCTCCTCCTCAACATGAGGTGTTCTACCAGGAGACACAAACCCCTGATGAACTCAATCTCCCACACCTGAAATCACTTAATGTTAGGTGTGATTCTGTACACACAGGTTACTACAGCAGTGTGATCTGTATAATACCACAAATACTAAATGGGGATTTTTCATCCAGCATGCCAGCAAAGCCCCAAATGTTTTCATTTCATTCCTGTGCAATAAAATGATAAGAAATAAGCCATTTGACTTGAACTGCTGTTGGTATCTTTGAAGTTTCCCAGCTCTCACCGTTTAAAACTCAGTCCAGTTGCTGTTAAGGCACAGAGGTGCTGAACTGCACAAGATTTCATGCATGGAAGATGTGGGATAACCTGGCCACTCTTACCTTTCCAGGGGCACACGCACAGAGCCACCTCCAGCTGATAAGCAGCAAGAGAGGAGATGCGCCAGGAGTTTGTGCAGTCTGAATCATGAATAATTTTTATTGGCACACTGATAAAAGCTGCTGCTAAGCTGGTGATTGGTGTCTGGGTTGGTTTTGTTAAAAGGGAGGTGAAATACCAAGTTCTTTTAAAATTCTTAATTGTCAATCCATGGCAGATGTGGGTCTGGCTTGGTTAATTGGGTTAATGTGATGATTTGGCATTCTGAGCTATATGCAGAAGTAAAACTGTAAAGAATATATTCAAATATCCTGTTATGGATATTCAGCAAATTACACATCACCGTTGCTATGGCAAGCAGCACAAAGGAAAACAGTTCAGACAGGTTTAATAGCCACAGTGACAATGTTGGACCCCCATTTCTTGTGAATTGTTTGCATAAAGTTACTTCGTGATTTAGAAGCAAGGAATGCCAAGTGTTTTCACAAAAATACTCTCACAAGTGTGAAAAGAGATGATTAAAAAACCCTCACATGATAGAAATGAAATGGGTTTATCCTTTACTGTCTCCACTTACAGAATCTAAAGGTGTTTCTTCTAGGAATAAACCCAAGACTTAACCGAGACAATGTACGTGGACAAACCCACTGTTACAACATGTCACTGCATTTGTGATGTACAACTGCCAATTCCCAGGTTTAGCAAAACCAGGTGAATATTCCAAAACATGCATTTCTTCCAAAAGGTTCTCCAAAGAAGTATACTTCACCTAATGCTCTGCCATCAAGTAACTTGCCCAACATCATGTAGGGAAGTTGAAGAGAATATATATTACCAGGAATTAAGGATACTGGACTCACTCAGAATGGACAAAAGCACATACTCCCCTAGCAGGAGGTCAAGCTCAGTCACCTTCTACACTATGGGCTTTGGATCCATCATTCTTGCCGTTCCTTCTGCAGTTCTGAGCCCATTTGTTGCCCTCAGAAATACAAAGATTACATGCAAATTATCTCTAGTTAAACTCTGCCGGCTAAAGGGAATTCATGCCAGGCTAAAATGAAGTACAACTCCAAAGCCTTGGCCCCTTCAATGGACCCTGAGGAAAGATGGTTTTGCTGTGCAAAGCCCCATAAAGAGTTCGTGGATATTTAAACCAGTAGCCTCAAAAACCACAGCATTTACCTGTTTAAGCAAGAACAGGACCAACAATGTAGTTTTTCTAACAGGGGCACCAGCTCCAGATAGGAAAAACATGGCCACAGAGTGTCACACAGCTTCAGAAGGACCGACATGGGTGCCAAGGGCCAGCCTTCCTTGCTGCCAGCAGTGCCAGGGAGCAGCTGTCCCACCATGCCCTGCATGCTGCCCCTGCAGCCCTAGGCTTTTGCTCCATTCAAGACAGCTTGGGGTCTGTCTTTGCTTTGGCACCTGCTCCAAGCACCCCAGTGGCACTAAGAAAGTAACAACCATTTTGCCTTAATATACACCCATAAGCCAGTCAGAGGAGAAAAAAAAATGAAATATGAGGTAAATTAAAGCTTCCAACTAAGGGGATTTACACGTAAGTCACCATAAAATTCAGATAATTTATTTTTTCAATTCTGCAGCAACTTTCTCCAATTCATTTGGATTAGCTATTAGAAATTATGTCTCAAAAATTAAAGAAAATGTCTATTGACCACTATATCAAATTCTAATTTTAGCCAGGGAAAAAAAGAATAATTAGGCTGTGATTTACTCTGGTAGTCAACTTACATTAACAATTTTACCCCATGTTTATGTAATTCTAGCAAAATCAAATAATATATACAGTGCTCATAAATGCTAGGCTAGATTTAGTAAAGACAATTTCCTACACGACATCCAGGACATTTCTCTTTGCTTTCTGTTCTAATAAGACAATCAAGTTGTTCTGTGTAAGGAGGGAATATGATTGTCATCCGTGGTCTTCTCAGTTGGAATTTTAGTGCAGTCTTCAATGAAGGTCATGGAAGGATTAGTTTTTAAATTTTTTTTAAGCTGTCATCCTCCTGTAACAAGCTGGATAGCCTGCCTGCTCTCTGGGAATGGTTTACCCCACATCCTAACTCTTCTCTCCAGGGAGAAAGTGTAAATCCTGCAAACTCTCAGTGCCAGAAGCCATCATGCAGTGTTAGCTCTGCAATGGATGCACGGCTCCCAGCTCAGCAGAAGTGAGTTTGGGATCAGATCTCTAGCCACAGCTGGAACAAATGGGGAAGGATGTTTAAGATCCCTAAAATTATACTCCAAAAGTTGTGTTCCTGCTTTTAAACAAGAATCTTTTCCAACTCCTCTAGAACTGGACTGCTGTCTACATTAACTGAATAAATATGGATCCGGGAGCCAAACCAGTCACCAACTGTCAGCCTCAGGCACTGAGAACAGAAGAATGAGTAATGGAAGACAACAACAGAAGAGCAACTGGAGAACCAAAGGAAGAGGAATTTGTGATGGTAACAGAGCCAGAAGGTGCTCAAAGCCACATGGATTCCAGAACTAGAAGCCAGAGGCAAGGTCAAATTCATCTGAGTCAGTTTGCTCAGACAGCATTGCCCTTTGCCCAAAAACCCATCCTGGCACTACCAAACCAAGTTTCTCCTGTGATTCCCTCAGGGAGCATCATTAACACACAGAGCACTCAAGCTTTCAATTAAAGAGCATCATTGCTGAAAGCATTATCGCAAATCTTTCAAGGACTCCACCCCGACTGGGCTCTCCCGTGTTATAAATTCACAACGAGAAGGAATTTCCCTGACTTTTCCCATCATTATTTATGAACAGGTAAACCAAATGGAAGAGTAATCCCAGTGTCACAAACTAGAGTCACTTGTGCTCTCCCAGTGGCACCATGGCAGAGCAGCTGCTCCAGTTTTCTCGGGGTGGGGCCCAATGGTGCCTTATCACACAAACCCCTTCTGCTCCATCAGCAAGGGTACACAGCAGTTCTTATGAGCAAAAATGATTGGTTTAATATTTTTGCACTAGTTTTAGCTACAGAGCAGTTTCTTTCCATGTCTGCCTAAACCTTGTCTAACCTTTAAGAGTATTCTTTTCCATGTGACCCATGAGAGTTGCACAAAATGAAAAATATATCCAAACAGTAGCTGCAGAAAATACACAGAAATAACTCATTTTCACTGAGATGGGTTCATTTGTGAGTTCTGACTTTCCCCTGAACTTCCTCCCCTGAAGGACTGGAACGGTAATACCGGTACGATAATACTTTCTCTCCTGAAGTGGAGTAAATCAGTTCCTCACTCTCAGTAGTGAAGTGAAAATTAAGATGAAAAGGAGTAAAGAATGCAGAAAATCCCTATTACTCCAGAATAATATAATTTGCTGCTGATCCTCAGCTGCCAAGACAGGCACGTCAATTATTTATAGAACCTAGAGTGTGAAATATGAAGTATTTCGGCCTGGGACACCACGAAGGCAAAACCAGGAACATGATCCTGTCAGCACTGGCATACAAGGACAGAATAGGCAAGCACAGAGTATTTCTACACAGATTACCCTTTTTATTGAACTACAAATTGCAAAAGGTCTCTATGAAGTGCCACTTTCAGTGTTAAGTGAGCTGCATCCTCCTTTTGACAGTGTCAGTCTGTATTTAATGTTTATTTAACATTTATCTAAAGGGCCATCTCTGCCAGGGAAACAACGTACAGTAAATTAGCATAACTTCACCTGAATATTTACAGGAAGCCCAGGATCTTCTCCTGGACCTGTGCTTATGTCCATCAACAGCCTGTCACACACACTGTAAAACCTGCTCCACATGACCAAATTTTGCCAATAATTTTCACAATCAAAATTCCAATTTATGTTCTCAGTAGCAATACCAAAAGTTTACCTCCACAAAAGCACTTGTATGGTTTATAGCAAGTTTGTTGAGAGCAAGTATCTAGATTAAAACTCCCAGGATTGCAGTGAAAGGTTGTTCATAGCTCCTCTGAGGAACTAACCTGTACTATTCAAAAACATCCACAATTTCTTGGGGAAAAATGCAAAGCAAATCAAATAAAATCCCACAAACAATATCAGAAAACCTTGGAGCCCCAACTTCTAATAATAGCCATTGATACATGACACAGCCTTACTAAAACGCTTTGGTAGGTCCATGCAATGTTCTATCTCAAATCAAGTATTTCAAAGCTGGAAGAATTCTAAGTGCATCTCCTCCTCCTGCCTTGTCTCCAGCTCTGAGGGCAAGAGCTTCAAATACAGTGACTAAGAAATTACAGCAAAGGACTAGCACTGAACTTTCAGATCAAAGGATATGAGGGAGTGATTCACCTTCCTTTCCTGACTGCTTGCAAGATGTGGGCTAAACACCAACAGTCAGGTGCTCTGAAAAACTCCACCTGAACCTCAGCAAGAGAACCTACATCAGTGAGGCCACAGGACCCCAAACAATGTGACTCTACCTTAGGCTCCCTCAAGAGCTCTGTCAGCCCATGTCACCAAAGGGGTGACACACACCACCTCCCACTGCTGCCAGTGCTCACCGATGGCAGGACAAGCAGCAGCACAGAACAGGTATTGCCCATTGCTCCCCTGCAACTGAAAACCTGAATGCTGATACGACTGAGGGAAAAAACCAAAAAACCACAAGCTAGTCCAGCAGGCAACTGTCTGTCCCCAGGGTCACACCAAATACCATGTGCTGGAAGGAAGCAGAAACAGCGAGGACTTGGCAGCACCTAAAGCACAACGCCTGCAGAAGTGATTGTGCTGATGCCAAAACCAGTCCTTTCGGAGCTTTCCAGCCACTGCTGAGCTGACAACACGTGCCACGATGCTGGAGATGGCAACAGCAATGCTGAGCACAGCTAGTGGCCACTGGCCACCTTAAAGCACCAGTACCATGCGTCTGCCCTGAACCAACATTTAGCAGCATGAGCGATAAAATAACACATCTATTAAGCTCTCAAAACTGCAGCAAATATTGAAAAGCCTCCCTGTTCCACATTCCACCTGGCCTTGTGGGTGCTGCAGCCACCACTGCTCCATTCTGGCTGGGCTCCAGGGCCCCAAACAGGGACCAGGAGGAACAAGGAACAACTACACGACCTGGCTCTGGGGAACCAGCACTCCTGTAGGGACACAGGTCCTGCCAGCACTGGCTGTTCTCCAGTTTTATAGACTCAAAGCTCTCCAGACTGATGGTGAAGAATTTTGAAACCCAAAGAGTGTAACAGACTCACATCCAAGTTTATGGAAATAGCTGAAAAATACATCAACAGCCTTCACACAAACATATGCATAAAAACAACAAACAAAACTATTAGGTCTCTCAATATATGGATTGACAACAACAGAAACTTGCCAATTATTATTGCAAGTATCCCTGAACTTTTAACTCTGGTGTTATTAAACTAAAAATTATACAATCATGTATTTGAACTGTAGGACAGCTTATTCAAGTTAGGACCATTCCAAAAAAGTCATTCCGTGTTTCAGAGTACATTTAGAGGATACTCTGAACACGGGCAAAGCAAAGAACTCTGTCCATGACAGGCTCTTGTCATACCAGGCTGGAAGGCTCCAAGGAGACCAAGAGCTCTGGTTGGCCAAATGGCACGAACACCTAAACTACAGAGAATTCCTGCCCGATTCCTGTTTTGAAAACAACACTTTGAGCAGAAAATATTATATATATATATATATATATATATATGTATCCATATATATATCAACCCTTTACACAGTACTGACAAGATCCTCTGCTTGCCCCAGAAACTCCCTGTGTCCTACACAGCTGCTGTCAGAGAGAGACAAGAGGCAGGAGCAGCAGGCAGATCATCACTTTCAAGGGGAACACTTTCAAGGAGAACATTCACCTTTGACTTTTGGGGGACTGAAGTCAGCCTGCAAAAACAAGCATGAAAATATCCCTAGCAGAGTTACATTACTAATGAAGATTTTCTTGCTTCTCATCAGTTGCTTCAGCCACTTCTGCTGCCACTGGATGAGTGTAACAAGGCCCTTCTACTGTGTGGTGCTCTGCAGGTATGACTAAATCTGCCTCTTACCTCCCCAAGTCCCCAGGTGGACTATCACGCCTCCATTACAGAGAGAATTTCTCAAAATGAAAGAGCCAATAAGAAGTGTTTCCTCTGGGCATCTCAACAGCATTAACACAAAATGCAGTAAAAGGCATCAGAGTAGCAGAGAGCGATTCACCCCTGTCAGAGGGGTGCTGCAGTGTTTGCAGAGCACTCCCAACACTGCAGCCATGTGCACCTGCCCAGGGGCACGGCCACAGCAGGAACAGGCCATGGCTGACTGACCAACCCTCTGGAGCATGACACTGGCTGCAAATGGACTGGTCCAGTGCAGCTTTCATTTCTGTTTTTGCCCTCAGCACAACCACGGCAGCAGAGGCCAGGAGTGACTGCTGGGCTAGTCGGGCAGGGAGAACTGCTGCACCTGCCAGCGCATGCATGCAGGGACAGGGTGGAAAGGACAAGTCTCATGGGTTTTAGGTACAGAACTTTGGGGAAAACCCAAGCAGAAAGAGAGCAGGTCAGGAGTGAGAGGCGGCACTGGGACTTCATGCAAAACGGAGGTGGAGGAAATTCAGAACACTGAGCTCTGGTTTGAGGGGGTGTGCCGTTTGCCTCGTGAGGAAAGGTACCCCACAAAGTCCCACAGGCTCTGAAATGCACTCAATTAGCTGTTCCTTTTACCTTTTTGTTCTACCCAGCATTTCTTCAAGAGCACTGTCATCTCTGGCTTTGGCATCCTACTCATCATCTATGAATTCATCTTGCCGTTTCATCCCTGAAAGGAAAAATCCCATAGTCAGTCATTTGCTACACAAAGGACAAATCTGACAGAGTATTTTTGCCACTGTTCAAGTTCAAAGACCACCCTTCTCCTTGAGCAGACAACACTGCAAGTTGTGCTTTCAGTTATGGTGTTATTCTGCCACTATAATCAGTGTGTGTTCACTGCAGAAACTTGCCCCAAAGTTACCTGTAAGCAGCTGAAAAGCTGTCAGTGCCTCAGCCCTGCCTGGAGAGAAGGAGCAGGGCAATGACTCTCTCAGACTAAAAAAAAACCCAACAGCAACAGGAGAGACTTGTGCCAGGCAAATATCTTTACTTTACTTTAAAATATTCTGAAAGTGTTAATCTATATGAAAGAGAAGCAATACAAGACTGAGAAAGCATGTTTAATGTTAGGGAAGCCTTCACATTACATGAGCCAAATTAAAAATAAGACTAAACACAAGCGTACAAAGAGGGGACAAAAAAAAAATCAGTTTTCTCAAAGACATAACATAAGGGACTCCCACAGGGGCTAGCAAATTCTGGAAGGGAGAAAGAGATTATATTTTATGGGAAGAGATTCAATAAGCATTCTTTTCCCATAAAGCCAGTGATGGAGGATTGTCACTGCTCCACAGACACCCTGTGCACACTTCAGGACAACAGTAACAGGAAATCAATAGCACCTTTTATACGTGTAAAGACATTATCTCTCTGGACTCCTAATACTAACAAATGGGACCAAGAAAGACCTTTACTAGAATTTAGCAGTCAGCATTACTCTGGCTGAGAACAGAGGGCAGGATGCTGGTCTATGTCCTTAGATTTTTAATTTTTTTTTTTTTTTTACAACTAACTCTGCTCAGAGCGTCACCCTCGACTGGCGCCCAGGAGCCCCCGATGACAGTACATCACAAGTGTAACGGTGCTGAGCCCCGGCGCTGTCACCCCATCGCAGACATCCCCTCCAGCTGATGCTGTAGTCATTACAGGCAGGAGCTTTGTCAAGGGGTAATTTGACAGCTTTGACAAGCCTGGCTGAATTTATGGCACTTTCTAGTTTTTCCCTCCATTGAGCTGTGATGGAACTAAAGTTAATATTATCAAAACCACTCTATGTGGGGGCAGGTTCCCAGCAATGACTCTGTGATCCCCTTTGCCAAGAGAATTTGCTACATTGGACCCCTCACAGGGTCCCCTGCCACCCTCAGGGACAGGGAGGGCAGCTCCATCCAGCCCACTCATAAGAGGAAATTCGGTGATGAAGGTCTCTGGTATCTCTGGCTCTACCATAGCAGAGGTGAATCACCACTAGTAAGGCTACTCATAGCTTACTACAGAGCACACACTGGAGCAGCAGCCATGGTGCCACAGGTCTGACAGCACACGGCCAGCTAAACCCAGGACCTCAGGGTGCGGAGAACTGCTTTCCTTGCTGCAGGGACTGTGTTCCACACAGCTCCATAGAGCTTTCACCTCCAAGTAGCGATGTGGGAAGAGGAATATTGCACTCCAAGCCAAACCTTGGCAACTCAGTAAACCATAAACAAGTACTTTTTTTTCTTCCTTCTTTTTCCCATCAGATTGCCTTTTGCCATAGATGTTACATTTCCTCTGTTATAATGCAGGGTTTTAAAGAGCTCTGTCTACCTGCTTAGAAAGCACAGTTCATATTTAGCTCCCTAAAGTCATATTTCTCTCTTCCTATATTTCCCTGCCAAGATATGACACCTGTGGAACGTTCCCAAAAAATTCCCCTGAATCATCTGTGATGCAAGGGAACAGCAGCCAGGGTTGGCAACGAGCAGCTGGGTCTTTTAGGAAAGCGTTAGATCAATCTGATGACGGGAAGGATCCCCAGTAACTCTGGCACTAACATCCCCAAGGACTACAGAGCTCCCAAATCAGTTAGAAAAAGAGCATAATTACGACAGGACCAAAATCCCTGGGAAATAGCGTTGCCATGGCAACTGGCATCCTCACAACTGGAATCTCCTTTGCATTCTTGCACAGACTCAATGACTCCTAAACCACGTGGAAAAAAAAAATCTGTCTAGCAGGTGGGTTCATTGAGGAAAAGCCGTGCTAGAGGTGCTTCCCCGCAGAACAGACCCATTTCCACATGGTTTCTCAGAAAGGGAGCCTTTGTGCGCCTCTTGTTCCACACACTGCATCTCACTCACCAGGAGTGCAGAGGAACTGCTATAACATGATCAATACTTCCTTGTTAACTACCCTTGCATTAAAAAAATACTTATTAAATATTAAAACGTTCCTGTTTTCAAATAAAAGTTACATGAAGATAAAATCCAAAGCAGACTAGCTGAGTTTTGAAATGGGAACAACAGTTCCAGCTCCACACTGGGCTGCACTGGTGCTAATGAATGGTCTTTCAAATATTCCTCTTTACAGGCCGCAGTACCCAAAAACCACTCCAGCATCTCCATACACATATCATATCCAGCCACTGGGGAACATCCACACATGAGCAGGAAAGCCCGTATTTTTCTTCCTGACAGCCTTATCACAGCACTAATACCCAGTCTGTCCACCAGCACGCTTTAAACGAGGTTCACGTTAATGGACTGGCTGGGCAGCCCTTTTGCTAAAAGCTCTGAGCTGCGCACACTTTGAGGGCATTTCCTTTTATTTCGGTACTGGTCGGGCCTGTGGAGTGCCCGTTCGTGGTTAACCCACCATCAGGGAGGGCATCACAGCGTGAACCCCAGGGTCGTCTTCTCTGCGCCAAAAGCCAAAGCAGCGCTACTGATCCAAGGAAAACTGCTCCAGATCTACTGACAAACGATCTGCTCTTGCCTACAGCGTGCCCGTGACAGCCGTGCTGTGCCCGCGGGTCTGACATCCCTGAGCTCAGACGTGCTCGCCTTTCGGGTGCCGTGCCGGCGGATCTGCCCCGGGACCCTCCGCTGTACCCGGCTGCCGGACTTCCCCGCTGCCCTCCGCAAGCCCCGCCAGAGCGGGAGTCGGTCATGGAAGAGCGACTCGATGGTGACAGCACGGTTTAAAAATCGCCCTCTTGTTGCAGGGCGAGAGACGCCTCGGGGCACCTACAGGTCCCGTCAATGACCGGAGTAAGCGACGGCCCTTTGAGCAGGTACCGAGGGCCCTGCGGCACCGAGACGGGCACCGGGAGAGGCACCGTGCGGGATGGGCACCGGGAGAGAAAGCGGGGCGGGCACCGGCAGTCGCGGTCCCCCTCCCTCCCGCTATCGCCCGGGAGCAGGGAGGACAGAGGCCCTGAGCACCCACGGCACCGCCACAGCCGCCGCTGGAGCACGGAGCGACCGCGGCGGCAAAGACGCGTCAGAGTGCCGGGGCGAAGAACGAGGAGAACGAAGGGAACGAGGGGAACGAGAGGAATGAAGGGAACGAGGGAAACGAGGGGAACGTGGCCGGAGGGGAACGTGGCCGGAGCGGAGCGCGGCAGAGCAGATCGGTGCCTGCCGGTGCCGGTCTGCGCTCCCTCCCTCAGTCCCTCCCTCACTCACCCCTCGCCGCCTCCGCCGCCGCCGCCTCTTCCCGGCTCGAGCGCCGCGCATGCGCACGCGCACACGCCCGGGCCGCGCGAGCGCGGGGTGGGGGCCGATGGCCGCGCGCGTG
>VZRL01005776.1:839684-864055 GCA_013397895.1 Origma solitaria | reverse complement strand
GGGTCGCTCCTGATGCAACTCGGCACACGTGGGGCACACCCGCGTCCCCTCGGTCTGGGGCTCCCGCCTGGCTCGGGCACGGCTGTGGAGACTTCCCGAACGTTTCCGATTTGGAAACACCTACTTTTTTTTCGCAAAACACCTTTCCCGCCAAAAAAAGGAGGATCGAGAGTCGTTGATTTCACTTTTAAGAACAGATGGGTGTTATTTGGTGCAGTTTTGTTGCACCGGAGCAGTTTGGAACTTAATGGGAGGCAACTGCTTTTTTTTATAGTAATAATTAAGCAGATCTCCAAAGATCTCGATGTAGGAACTGTGCTGTCGTTTGTTTCACCAAATGCAGCAGCAGTATAGATCTTTTATATATATTTATGTGTGTATATATATGTATAAGCAGCCCATGAAGCTCATCAGTCTGGGTGTGGCCACTGGAGTGGAGAGGGCTCGTACTGAACCACCACTGCTGCGTGCAATAGGAGATCCAGACTTGGAAGCGATTCAGTCTGAAAGCTTGGAAGAATTCCCTTTGGGACTCCCGTCAGTCCCTGAGCTGCAGGGACAGTCTCCTGTGCCTCATGTGTGGGAATCTGCCGCGTTCCTGAAGGAACAGCATGTGATGGTCACATTGTTCGCAGAACTCCCTGATGCTGAGCTCCCTTGAAAAAAATTTCTGTGCAGCTCGAGCCCACATCTGGTTCAAAGCTGGTGGGGCCATGCTTGCACATTCCTTGGGAGCTTTCGTAATTCCCCTCCAAAACGTCAGCAGCGTGCAGAGGTTAAAACAGAGACATGGGAACCACGCAAGGGTTGTGAATGCTGGGGAAGGTTTAATGGTTAACTTAGCCAGGCTTTCAGAGCAGGACATTCAGGTTTTGTACAGCAGGGAGCTGGGAACTGAGTTTAAGGGGTCTGCAAGGGAGTAATTCCAACAGAGGGGAATGCATGCTTTGTTAATTGCCTTTTACTGATTATCTTCAGCAGTTCTGTCATGTAGTGGATGCAGTGAGCAGCATGCCTGGCTGCTGAGCCCCAGGGTGATGTGGCAGCTGGGCTTGGAACAGCAGTGACCCCACAGAGGCGGGAGCCTGCCTGAAATGATTCATGATTTAGAGATATTAGTCTGCTAAAAATGTGGTGCTGTGTTTGAGACCTTAAATGAGGCTGTTTAAAGCTCAAGCAGGGAGATGGGAGGCCTTTTAATGTTGACCAGAGTTTTGGTAATAAAAATGTAACTTACATACAATTATTTGTGACTGCATTTCCTGGCAGTCCAAAAATGATGTCAGGGTTTCTTTAGCTGCTTCAAAGAGGCTGCTGCTCGTGGAATATTGAACCAATGACCCAAACTACTCAGTGATGATGAAATGCCCAATCTAACATTTTATTGAACATGGCATTTATGAAAAATGAACCTGCTCATTTCTACTACATAATCAATAGCACATTAAACCATTTATCATTAATTTGATTTTAAAATGCCATTTTGGGCCTATATGTTCCCCTGCCTTCCCAGTCAAGTTTAAATTTGATATCCGAGAAAGCACAAGGTAGTAAAAAGAAAAAAAGCTAACTGTAGCTGTTGTTACTGTCGTGAAAGCGGCAAATTTGGCAGCTCCCCTTTTGCTGTATCATTTCAAAATATTAACATGAAGCAGTACAAACATGCAGAGAAAACATTCTGAGCTGTCCTCAAATGCAAACAGATTCCTGGCATTGAGGCACAAGCAAGTGCATTTCTGTGACGGAAACCCTCTTTGCCACAAGTGGTAAAAAAGATGTTACTTTAAGAAATCACCTGTTAAGAACTTTATTTCCCCAGTGAAAGCTAGGAATCTGTGACAGCTTTGCTCCGTGAAGGGTGTTAAGAATAAATGGAATTTGTGTCTGTTAGTCCACTCCTGTCTGAGTGCCCCCCACTCACTGACCATGCTGGGTCCTGACTGTGGCAGCCCTTGGGGACAGCCTGGACCATCAGGTTTTGGTTATTTTAGTCTGAGTATTCCTCCAGGAATGGCCTCCTGTGCCCAGGAACTGGTTCTTGCCTGGGCAGTTTGGGAACTGGACAGTTGGGCTCAAGCTCTGTTTGGGGGAAGTTCTGGTTGATTTTAGCAACTGTACTTCTAAAAAGTAGGTGTTAAGTAATCTCCAATTAATGGGCAGGAGCTGCAATGCAAGGGATGTAGCAGGGTGAGGTGAGAGAGGGGAGTTTATCAGGACTCTCTAGAGTCCAAAAATAACATTGCTGGGAGATGATAATGGAAGAACCGAGTTTTTTCTCCATTGTTTCTGAAAGAGCCATCCATGTCCTTGGAACAAGGCCAGGTGCTGCCTGAGGTCCCAGAGTGGTAAAGGACAAGGCGGGTTCGTTCTTGATGCATTTGGTGGCACACTGTTCTCATGGTTATCTGTGGCTTTGTGGGCAGATCCTGCACCTTTCCTCCTTGCAGCACAGCATGGACCCTGCTGGGGAGCAGAATGGGGTGCTGGGGAGCACAAGGCAGGTGCTGGGATGAGTGTAGAGCTGTGGGTTTACATTTCTTACCTTTACAGCTGTGGAAAGTCAGTGCTTTTGGATAGTTACAGTGTCTCCTTGAGAGTTAAGATTGAAATATCAGTATAATTTGTTGTACATCTCTGGATTTATGCATTTTTATCTGAGATGACTTTGCTTTTTCTTGCTCTTCTGATTTGGAGGGGATAGTAGTTGCCTAATGAAACTAGTTGCCTAATGTCTAAATGGAGGCTGCTTGAGTGGTGGAGTTTTTACATAATTTTTTATACCTGGGTATATACTGATGAACTGTTGAGGTTCCTTGTTGCACTACAGATAGTGTGGACAACCCTCATGTGATAATTGAATATTTTATTTACTTACATAATGAAGCAGTAGTCAATTCTTGATTTTGGGCCAAAGTAGTGCAGTGTAACAGCTGACAGACTTCCCTTTCAGGGCTGATCTTGAGAGTGGCCTTTTGGAAATGGCATTGGCTATTTTTGAGTTCATTTTTGGTGGTTTTCACAGGCCTCCCAGGATGAGCTGAAGGCCGCCTACCGCCGGCTGTGCATGCTGTACCACCCCGACAAGCACCGTGACCCTGAGCTCAAAACCCAGGCTGAGCGGCTCTTCAACCTTGTCCACCAAGCGTATGAAGGTCAGGGGGAGACTGAGCTTTGCAGGGGGTTTCTGGGAGAGTTGTGTCTCCATGCATTTTAAAGCTATATGTTATTACAAAGTAATTAAATTTGCTGATACTTACCAATGCTGTTTCCTGCTTTTGCCCCATAAGTCACAGGAGAAATGCCATATAAATGCTGCAGGGAATGAGATGTGGAGTGTCTGTCTTACCTCCTGCATGTTGTAAATGATCTTCTCATCACTTTCCTTACCTCTGAAAACCTCTTCCGTAGGGAAATAAAGACTGAAAAGCTTCAGAAAGACAGTTTCATATTGTACTGATGAACTGCTTCATCCTCAGGTTCTGTTCCCTCTCACCTGGCTGGCATCTCCATTCCCAAAAAGTTCTATATGTTTAGAGTGAGATGAGCACAACTGATTCATAGCATTTAGAGTGTTTTTCTTGTGCCAAAGCCCTTTTCAAATACTTTGAATTAAACTGAGATTTACTTAAATCCTGATGTGCAAATTGAACCTGGACTGCAGGTGGATTAGAAGCTGATAGGAGTTATCCACGTTACAAACCTGGTGCACCTTGTCCTGGAGCCTAAAGAGAAACTAAAGCAAAATGATGAATAAATATTCCCCCATTTAACCTCAAATATGAATGAATATCTTTTTACTCCCCTGGTTTTGACTGATAAGCATTTGTTCCTTTCAATGGGACTTGAGTGTGTGTGGAGTCTCTCCTGATGTCCCTAAGTTAGATGTTAGGACATGTGGAAGCTTTTGCTGGGAGAGCAGGGAAGGTCTAACCTTGATGACGTGGGGAGCAAGAACTCAAGATGCTTCAATAATTTCATTTTAGTGTGGTGAGTGGCCTTCCATTAGAGGCAGCAACTTCCCTTTGGTTTTTCTGGCTCTGCTTGGCTCTGCCTTGCAATGAACGTGGAAATTGGTGCTCGTTTAGTACCAAATGTGAGTGTAGTATGTTACAAGCAAAAATTTTGACGTCTTGGAAATAAGCCACTCCACCTCCTGCCTATTTTCTCTTTCTCCTCTTCCATCTCTTAATAGCACACAACAAAAGCTTCATTTTATCAGAATTCATTAAAAAACAGTGTCTGCCTGTGACATTTAGCAAGTCCAGTAATATTCCACTAGTTCAGACCAAAACTGAATTACCGGTATAAGCCTCTTTTTGCCTTACTATACTCCCCCAGCTCCCTGGGGGCACATCTGTTTCCCCACAGCCACAAGAAATACGTGATAATGATAAAGCTGGTCTTGGAACCCTGGAGGAGGAAACAGTGATGATTTTTTGATTTATTTTTTCTTACAGAAAGGTGTGTTATAGGCGCTTATGCATTTATAAATCCTTTACCTTTTAGAGATGCTTCCTAATTCTGTGCCTGGTCTTTTTCTAAAGTAACTTTTCGGCAGCCTCCTGTTGTATTTTGTGCTGTCCATTGCATTGGGGGACATTTTGGGAGGTTCAGATGCTACACACACCTTTGCTGTTACCCCTTAGTTGATGTTTGGCAAGGTGTGAACTGCCTCATGGAAATTGCTTTGTTGGTGCTTGGAATGTCCCATGTGTGGGGAGTAGGTGGGAAAGGATCAGTGGACATGGATGGTGAGGAAGATCAAAGGATGCACGTTTGAAAGCCAGAGGTGGGTGGCATTCCCAGGCAGGGCCCAGGGACTGCTCTGGCCAGATGCTCATAATTCCTGTGGTTGTTAGAGCGTTTGTGTCACCTTCAGTCAAAGAAAGCAGTGTTAGAAACCTCCCTGCACATTCACTTAGGCTGCATGTCTCTTGTGTTCTTTCCACTTTCTTGTTTTAGGAAAAGAAGAAGAAAAAATTGGATTTGTTGGGGGAAAAAAGTCAGTATGTCCTCTCAATATAGCATGTGGAAGCATCAAAGGGGTTATAATGTGCAACTGTAGAACAGGATGTTTCCAGGATCTGTGCTTGAATTCCAAATAACGTGTTTTGGTCTGAACTCTGAGGAGAAGACCAAAAACTGAGTTCTCTCCTCTCTTTTGGTTTCAATTTACAGTGCTTAGTGACCCACAGACCAGAGCCATCTATGACATATATGGGAGGAGAGGACTGGAGATGGAAGGCTGGGAGGTGAGAGAAATTGAGCACATTATGGCCAGTGGCCTTGACTAAGCCCACCTTTATCTGCCATTGTTGTTCTATCAGCTGCACTGACACCTGGCTGGTGATAAATGCCTGTTGGTTTGAAGGCATCCTTGGTTAGTTATTTCTGTCTCTCTCTGTCCCTGCTGAAACACCGTGATGGATTTTCAAAAAACCCTTTGGTTTCACACTTGACAAGAGAACAATAAACCTGACATTCAGAGTTCCCTGGTAGGATATTACCATGACAGGCAACATCTTTATCTGAGACAAATGTGTCATTATTGTCCATCTAGTCCCATCTTTTTCATCCAAAACTTGTTTTTTCAGCATCAACTAGCTTCTGAGTTTGAAATTACTTTTTCTTCCTGAGCTTTTTGGGGTCGGTTGGGGTGGGGTTTTTTGTCGTTTTGGTTTGGTTTGGTTTTGGTTAGGTTTTATGGGCTTCGAAACAGAACTTGTCCATTCATGTCTGTCCAGCTCTTGAGTCCGTTGCTGACCTCTGCCAGCCCTGTTTGATTGCACCATGCTGCTTGAAGCAGAATCCTACGGTATTGTGTCAGGTCAGCACCAAGGTCAAGTTTGGAGTCAGTTGTCAGTAATGTGGAGCAGATCCAGCATGTAACAGATGTTTTTGAACTGCTTTTGGCAGACTTGATCTTATTTTGAAAAGCCAAATCCAATACTCTTTCTATCCATTCCAAAACTGGGCCTCTTTAAAACCCTCATTCCCTGAGCCATGTCAGGCAAGCAGCTGTGGACCAGCATAGCCTAAAATCACACAACTCTCACTGTATCAGTTTACCTCAGGCCAGAGACTTTCAGTTGTTCTCATTTTTGTGTCCACACCTGGTAGAGCAGTTAATGGATCACTGAGGCTAAGAGCTGCGCAGCAATGTCTTATAGTTGTGGTTGGAAAGCTCTTTGCCCTGGTTTTGTCAAGGGAATGGAAATAACAAAACCATTTTCCCTTCTCTCAGGGCCTGGGGTTTTCTCTCATGCCTGCCCTTTGGTCTGATCCAGGTGCTTCCTCCCAGACTCTGTCTATTGGAATTGGTGCAGAGTGGCTTTCCGCAGCTGGGGCAGTGTGTTAGTGCATCCTGCATCCATGGGCCTCTGACCCCCCAGCACTGCAATGCCCCAAGCAGCCTCTGTCTGGTAATTGTCTGGTTTTCATTTCTTTTTGAGCAGGTTGTGGAACGAAAGAGAACTGCAGCTGAAATCAGGGAAGAATTTGAGCGTTTGCAGAGAGAGAGGGAAGAGAGGAGACTGCAGCAGCGAACTAATCCAAAGGTAAGCAAAGTCTTAATCCCAGTCTCAAGAGTGGGTCTGTAATTATCACCACTGTGCAGGGTGTGCTGAGCCTAGGTGAGGGCCTGTAGGAAAGAACCCCTCAGGTATCTACACTTGCTGCATTACTTTCCCTCTTTTGCATATGTAGTTTCTCTGCATAATAGAGGGAGAACAGCTCATTCTTTGAACAATCCCCTACTGAATGTTCTTCTTTTCTTAGTGAAACATGTTAGGACAAAATACCTTTTTCAGCAATTTTCAGAAAATAGACCTAACACTGAAATATTTATGATTTCTTTCCAAGTTTTCTAAGTAAAATGTAACTCGCTGCAGTTACCTGACAGGTTTTCCCTTTGGCACTGCTGCAGTGTCACAACAATGCAGGGAGCTATTCAAATGCAGCTTGAAAACAGTGACAAATCTGAGGCAGCCCTGAGCCAGCTGGGCAGCTGAGTGAGCAGAGTCAACCTGAACAGGGTTGGGGTCCTGCCAGTGTTACAGTTAGTGCCTGATTTTGGAAAGCATGATTGTGCCCTCAGGATGAGAATCATCCCAGATGCTGCTCCCATCTCAGTCTGTTTGATCAGCAGACTGACATCAAGGACTCGCCTCACAACTAACCATGGCTGGTCATAGGTGCTCAGGAGTACCATTGGGATGGCAGGGAGAGATGGACACGGTGGCTTTGCTGGCTCTTGGCTTGATGAGTGTGTGAGGCAAACCCAGGGTTTGTCACAATGGTCCCTGACTGGAGTTTCAGAGCTTGTTGAATCATAAAAATCTTGGTTCTCATGCAGCGCTTAACATTATCCAAGAGCTGCATCTACTATTCACTGAATGAATTCATACGTTAGTGTAAAATCACAATGTCTTCTGAGTGTACAGACATGGGATTGCAGTGGTGCTTTGGACTGGATCCTAAGGAAAACATCCATCAGAGCTGTAATATTTTGAGACAGTCACCTTGGCGCCGTCTTTGAATCTGCACTGCCCTTAGCAAAGCAAATGGACTGTACAGATCCCCAGGCTGTGGGTAGTGCACAGACACCAAGAACTGGTTTGTACTGGAAGGGTAAACAAGCATTAAGTGTTGTTCGAGTATCTGTTGACAGCTTTATTCCAGGCAGGAAGGGATTTCTGGGTGCCACAAGCCAGGCAAGGCAAACTATCCCTGCTAGAGGTGCGGGTGAGTGGGGTCAGGGAGTTGTTCTCTGAGAGGGGCATGGTTATCTCCCACTCTGCTGCTCCGTGCTTCAGGAATGTGACATTTTCCCTGGGCGCCTCGCCGTGGCTGCAAGCTGCACTGTGAGCCTCAGCCTGTGTCCTGGGATAAAATTAGCCATCTGGGTGTTTACAGCAATTGCTGGCTGGCAGCCGATGGAAATGCCTCTCTAGGCAGTGTTCCCGTGGAATTGGGGAGCGCAGCTGTGATCATTTCATACACGAGCGCGAGTTATTTTAAAATTTCCAACATTTTGTCGGTTCTATAAAACAGTTCCACAAAAATAAAGCATTTTAACCAGAAATGTTGAGTAATAACCAGATGTAGGCAATTTGGAGGGTTGGAATTGAGTCTCCTATTTGCTTTTAGAGCTTTGTTTTTGCTTTCAAAGATGTGCAGAAGGGTTGAAAAGTTCATTACTAGATATAAGAAGAACCACTTCCTGTTAGGAGAAATTCAATCCCATTATTTTCCTGCTGTGGAAGGTCAGTGTCTAAGGAATGCAGGTCCTTGAAGGCAAAGCCGGGCACAGCTTCCAGGAGTCACTTTCCTGAAGGTAAATCCCTAAGAAAAAAGGTAAGGAGGAAGTATATCTTCCTCTGGCACATCTGTGAATTCCATCACTGAATTTCCTATTCAGAGGGCGGCAAATAAAGGTGATTTTAAAAGCTGATCCCAGCTCCAATGGTTCCATAGTCCCACTCCTGCTTCCTGCCCCTCCGAGCTGCTGCTCTGTGCAGCACAGTGCGGGCACCCCTGACTTCTGAGTGGGTGTTACAGCTCTCTCCTGCTGCTCTTCCTTTGTGGAGGGCTCCTCATTTCCCATGGTTGGAGCAGGTGGCTGATGGGAGCTGGGAGCAGCAGCAGTCCCCTCCATTATCCGGTGGCATAGGGGTGCTCCCGTTCTCTGGGAATATTTTTAACTTTACCATCTGCTGCTTTTCCTGTGCTTGTGCCTGAACCGGTTTCCATGCCAGGATCCACAGACCTCTGAGGGTGATTTCACCTGCCTGGTGGGAGGTAGAGGGTCTGCCCAGGGTCTACATCTCACCTCAGGGAAAGGCAGAGGAGTAAGAGGTCTGCTGGGGAGCAAATGGGGAGATCCCTTCTGAACAGGAAGCTCCTTGGATCTTGTGGGTTTTCATGGATAGGTTCAGGTGTTTTCCTTTTTCCCTTGGGAAGGATATTTGCTCTATAATTCATATGGGTGGAAAAGGAAATCCTAATATTCTGAGTATGTTTTAGAGAAAGGAGGTGCAATGAATTTCAGGAATGTGTGTGGATCTTGGTGCATCATTCCAAAGGGTGCGGCATTGTGGCACCAGTAAGCCAAGTACAAGATGGTCTCCAATATGTGTTTGCTAGAGCAGGACTGTGCCCTTCCAGGGTGCTTAGACGTTTTTCATTGCTTCCCTCGTCTTTTGGCCTTGTTTCAAGGAACAGCATGGCATAGGAGAGGGCTGAAACTGGAGAAGCTGTAGGGTCTGGAGTCCCTTGAAGGTGACTTTGCAGATGGTTCCTGAAAGGGTAGGAGCTGGTTGTTGGTGCCACCACACAGAACAATGGGTGTAATTGCTCTGAAATTCTCCAGCTGCCCAGGCTGGTTAGTAAACAGCTGGGGCACAGCCCCTCTTCCAGGGTTCTTCTGGACATAACCAAACCTTCCAGTGTTAAAATATTTAGCCAATTTTTCTTCATAAGTAATCAGAAAATAAACACTGAGAAAGGGTTGGGAATCTCCACAGCAAATAGATCACCTGGGAGCCCAGGCAGAAAGAAGGTTCGAGTCCTGTCAGACTCTTCAGTTCTTCCTTTATTTATGGTCCAGCATTTGATTAAGAGTGGAGTGATCAAGAAAAAATGTTCCCTCAGAAATAAGGATTTATCCCATCCATGCTCGTGGGGTGGGGTTTGTACCTCGCCAGCTTTTCCATATACACCAGAGTTTCCATATAGAAACTGTTCAGAGTTCAGTCTGTGCTTGCACACAGAGGGGGGTTTTTATTGCAATCCGTACGTTTTATAGGAGCTGGAATGCTGTTGAATAGGTCCATAGGGAAGGTTTCCAAAGCCTCTTGAAGTTATATGACCCAGACAAGGATCTAATTGTGCTCTTTTCAAAGAAACACACTCCTGCAGTTAGTCTGAGGGAGCACAGCAGCAGGTAGCCAGACTATTGAGCTGTGGCCTAGTTTTTTGTAGGAATAAGTTTTTCTGTGGTCTGAGAAAGGAAATATTTGCCACTTGGTAGAAGTATGTCTTTGTCAAGCTTTTCTTCTGATCACAAAATGTAAACTAGAAAAAGAAACCAAAATATTTGACTAACAAGGTCAATTGCAAGTGAATGATACAGCTCAGTAGTAAGTTGGTTTAGGTAACTCATAAGAAGAAGTCTGTAGAGATTTTCTGACAAAGTTCTATTGAAGAAAATAAATTTCTGGAATGTATTATTGCAACTTTCAAATACTGACAGAGCACAGTTGGTTGTGGGGAAAGAAGAAACCTGCTGTGCAAAGGTGTTCTACCTACTTCTGTAACGTGTCACAATAGAAAAATGACGTCCCAGGATTGCAACTTCAGTTTGAGCTGAAAAACTGCCTTTTCTCCTGCCTGTTTGATGATTTATATTACTGTTTTGGAATATTTTAGTCATTCACTTTTGTCTTGCGCATTAGGAAATGCATTTTAGAGTGGAAAAAGTAATTGCAGAACAATGGAAAACTGCACAAAGCTGTAATCGTGCTCAGGGGTGGTTTAGCCACTTGTCCTGTGTATGCTGGATGTTTGCTAATGCTAAATACTTCTTTCACTTGTCATCCCTCAGGGAACAATTAGTGTGGGAATAGATGCCACCGACCTGTTTGATCGCTACGACGAGGAATATGAAGATGTGCCTGGGAGCAGCTTTCCCCAGATTGAGATAAACAAAATGCACATATCCCAGTCCATCGAGGTGAGGAGGGCAGGCACTGCCATGCGAGTGGGGCCTGAGTGAATGAGGCACCATGGAACACAGAACACACTGCTCAGGGGTTCTCACTAGGATCTGGGGGGAACACAGTGGCCAGCATGGGTGGGAAGAGGCAGCTTGGGGCCAGCAGAATGGTGGCTTGGCTCTGCAGCCGTCAGGCACTGGTCCTGCCATCCTGCCAGCAGGGATGCTCAGTATCCAGTTCTCACTGAATGGGGCATGTTCAGTGGATAAAACTAATGGCACCCAGTCTTGAGGATGTGCATAAGGAGAAGAAGCATTTCCTCTTTCAGAGAGTTGTACCAATTCAGCCTGCTAGAGAGATGAGAAGGGTTTACAGCTCAGGGTCAGCACTTCAAGGTAGTACATTACAGGTGTCACAAGTGTCTGGAACTCTAAGAATTATCTGACTTCTTGGCATGCTTGATGTTTGACTACAAAACCATTTACACTCTGCACTGGTGATTATGTCCTTGTAGAACATGTTCTAAATGTGTGAACTGAGATCAGAGTTACTGGTAACAATATATTCATTTTTCAGGCACCCCTGACTTCCACAGATACAGCAATACTGTCTGGTAACCTTTCCACCCAGAATGGGAATGGAGGGGGATCAATTAATCTTGCACTGAGACGAGTGACATCTGCCAAGGGATGGGGAGAGGTAAGAGTACACCTGTTATGCAGTTTTATATTCAATCTATTACCCAGTGTTCTATTTTTGTGGAGGAAGCTTTAGTTGTGGTTCATCTCTCATTTTCTATGTGCCATAATATATAGAAAAAGGAATTCTTAAAGGAATTTGAGACAACGGGAAGACCAAACCTTGTTTTCTCTTATTTTTTTCCCCCTCTCCATTTGGCCATGCAATTTGGACTTCACTTCTGCTGACAGAATTGTTACCTGATGTCTCTAACCTTCCTAATTCCTCCGTCTGAAGGCACAGTGCTGTGAGCAGGCAGTTTAGGGCAGTGTGATAGTTGGCCTTTGTTACCAAAACGGATTTGCTCACATGGGAAGAAGTTATGGGGGAAATAGTTAGACCCCCCAGCAGATACGGTCTGAGCAGCTGGAAGGTCCCATGTTACATTTGCAAGCTATGTTCAAGATGCTCGATGCATCGCTGGTATAGCTGGCAGCTGCCAGTGCCTCCCTTCTTGCACACTAGCTCTTTCTGGCCTGCTTCCTCAGCTTGGTAGAATGGGAGTCTTCCTCTCATTTGAGATTCACAGACTGGAGGCTTTTGATTTGCATCAGGATTTGGTGAGGGAGGAGTTTTCTCCATGTTCCCTGGAGTGACCAAAGCTGGTGCCAGTAGCAGTCACCTGTAGCTTTAGAAAACTGGCTTTGTTTTACCCATGAGCTCCAACTCAGAGAGACACCTTTTCTTCTGAATGCAAAGCTGCAGAAAAAGGAGGGTGCTGAAAGAGGTGGTAAATGTTATAAAACAGCTGTGATGAAAATGATGGTCATTATATACTTTGCCACTGTTGTAAAGGATGCTTTCTTCTAACACTGGCATTGTGCATTCCAACAGTTGGAGTTTGGAGCAGGAGACCTTCACGGACCTCTCTTTGGGCTGAAGATATTTCGTAATCTTACACCAAGATGGTAAATATTAGAAAAATGGCCTAGTGGTTAATATTCCACAGTAAGGAACTAAATTACTCGAATTCTCTTCCACATTAATTCTGGATTTGGACAGTAAACCAGGGTATACCCTGCTCTCCTGGGTGCTGCTGTGGTCAGGGCAGTCTGATTTAGTTTTGACTTCTCCCTGAAAGCCTCAGGCATTGTGCCCTTTGTAGGATGGGGCATGCAGCAAAGATCCTGGGCAAGAAGGAATCTGAGGCCACCTGGGATCCTGTGTTTCTTCACTGATGAATCTTTCCTCATTTCTCTAGTTTCATCACCACAAACTGTGCCCTGCAGTTCTCGTCCCGCGGGGTCCGCCCGGGCCTCACCACGGTCCTGGCCCGCAACCTGGACAAGAACACCATGGGCTACTTGCAGTGGCGGTGGGGCATCCAGTCAGCCATGAACACCAGTATCGTCCGGGACACCAAAACCAGCCACTTCACCGTGGCAATGCAGGTGAGAGCCACAGGCAGGACACTGATCCTGCCTCATGAGAGAGAGGGGCCTCACCTTCCTGTCCCTGCAGTATTTTGCCTTGGGAATTAGAGGTTAAAGGAGCAGTTGGTATATCCCATGTTAGACCTGATGTAGGTAACCAGCTGTTTGGCGGAGCACAGCTCTGGGCAGTGTCATAGCTGACGTGGGTCAGTGTGGAGTAGGGTCAGGACAACACGGATGGCAGAGGTTGTACGTGGCAAGCGCTGCTCTGTATTCTGGGCTTCAAGGATGAAAAAGGAAATCGGGGAAAGTTTGTTTTCATACATTTGTGCCTCTTGTGTTTCAGCTGGGAATCCCCCATTCTTTCATGATGGTCAGTTACCAGCATAAGTTTCAGGATGAGGATCAAACACGAGTGAAAGGTTCTCTCAAGTAAGTGCTCAAGAGGGAATTCACATTGCTCACAGCCTGAGGAGTCTGTCCTCTCCTGCTGCTGTAAGCCTCCAGGTTCCACACAACCCAGATGCTTCTGTGACCTTTGGGAATCTGCTTTTCATTCTTTAAATCTGGTAAAGGCTGCAGTGAATGTCTTGGAGGCTTGGCCCTGTGTGCCTCTGCAGTTAAGTGGAACTTATTTTACTTGTGTATGATATCTTTATATCATCCCCAGTAAGAAAGCCAGAAGTTTTGTAGTCTGTTTATCACTTGGCAAGCTGGAAGGGCTAATCTCACCTTGGAGATACACAGTGAATCTTCCAGAGGCCAACATCTGCTGCAAACAGATGCATTTCCATGCTTTACTTGTTTGGGAATTACAGGATTCTGTAAAGAGAAATTCAAGTGTCTTCTGTCTTAACAGTTCTTGGTTCTGTCGTTCTAGGGCGGGTTTCTTTGGGACCATAGTGGAGTATGGAGCAGAGAGGAAGATTTCCAGACACAGTGTTTTAGGAGCCACTGTCAGCGTTGGTGTTCCTCAAGGAGTGTCCTTGAAAATCAAGTCAGTTCAAGATCACAACTCTATATTGCAGAGGCTGACCATAAACTCCATGATTCTATTTCCAGTTTCAGGTGGGAAGGTCCCAGTCCCAGGGCAATATACAGGTGTATTGGTACAGCTCTGGGAGAGGGTGCAGCTGCCCTCAACTCTAATGCAAGTCGTTCCCTTTGTAAGCAGTGGGTGCCTTCCACTGGTGCGAGTCACGGCCTGAGCCACCTCTGTGTGTGTGTGTGTGTGTGTGTGTGTGTGTGTGTGTGTGCACATCAGAATATTCTGAAATACAGCTTAAAGTGAGACTTGGAGCACTCTGGTAAGTGAATATTTCTGAAAATATTAGTAGAGCTGGATTCCATTTGTATTATGCTGTTCACAGGTGTATGCTTATATTAGGGAATTACCATTACCTGATTCAGGTGATTGTACCATTAGCAAAGTGCAGTTCATAGAGGGACAGAGCTCATTAAGGGTCCCTGTGGTGTGGTGCACTTGAATTGGGGCCAGCTATGGGCAGGGTGTGAAACTGCTGAAGGGCCTGAAGAACTCAGGCCCAAGGAAACTCACATTTTCTAAAATAAATATTGTTGTAAGCATAAGAAAAATATTCATGCACACCTGCCCTGAAGGCCCATGCCAGTGTTGTAAGCACAGGCCTTCTCTAGAAGCATTTTCTTTTCTTTGTTGAGGATGTTCATCCCTTTTTCTGTTGAAATTAATGACCAAGTAAATTGTCCTAAGATTAAAAAAAGAACTTTAGAATGGTCAGGTAAAATCATGAACTGCTACATCAAAGTCTGGCTCTGGCTGGTGTCAGCTGCCTTTCCTACCGTTGGCTTTTTCAGTTTATCAGGCTTTCACCTTTTTGAGCTCCTCATTCATCTCCCCTTGGTTCAGCAGCACATGCTGCTGCTAAGAGTGCTTCATCACGCACATCCAGCTCTGCTTTTCCTCTTACTGTCCCTCTGCTCTTCTTTGTTGCAGGCTGAATAGGGCCAGCCAGACCTACTTCTTCCCTGTCCACCTAACAGATCAGCTGCTTCCCAGCGCTGTGTTCTATGCCACCGTGGGACCTCTCGTTATCTACTTTGCCATGCACAGGCTGGTCATCAAACCCTACCTCAGGGCACAGAAGGAGAGGTGAGCTTGCACATTCCTGAGGGAGTCTCACTTGGGTTCATTCATGTGAGGTTGTGGGTCAGTTGTGATTGGGGTGGGTAAGCAGACCCTGCCAGCTTCTGCCTGAATCCCAGCTGTGTATTCCTGATGTGATGTTGCCTTCCTTCTGCCAGAGAGCTGGAGAAGCAGCGGGAGAGCACAGCCAGCGACATCCTACAGAAGAAGCAGGAGGCTGAAGCTGCAGTGAGTCTTTATTTTAACTCGGTCTGCTTAGCGAAAGGAAACTCTTTTCACTCTGGACCATTTTCTTTTGGCCACACTGTTTGACCCTGCGTGATTTCTGCTCTGTCATTTGTGTTGTGACAGGTCCGGTTAATGCAGGAGTCTGTCCGAAGGATAATTGAAGCAGAGGAAGCCAGAATGGGTAAAGATTATGATATCATTTACTTGTTCTATGGATTTGGAGAGAAGAAGGAACAATGCAAAGGTGTTGTTTCTTCATTCCCATTCCTGATGAAGTGCAGCATAGTTGCTGCTTGCACATGTAGTGAGGGGGGCCCATTATGATTCAGCCTGAGCTTAGGAGGGAACACAGAATATCATCTTGGGAGAGATGATGTGGATGTGATGTGGATCAAGTCTGGATTCACCTCTCCACCAGGAGAGGTGTGTGTATAAATAAGAGTTGTAGTCTGAAGTTCAGCTTTCACTGATTTCTCCCTTACATGGTTTGCTCCTGGATCATAGTGGCAATCTGGTCTCTGATGGTTACTAGCAATTTTCCACAGAATGTTCCAAAGTGAACTGAAATCCACTTGGACTGTCACATCAGTGTGCCACTGAAGTCCTGTCACTCCATTCTAGTGCTGAAGGTTGCTAACAAACACCATAGTAAAAATGTTGTTCTTTGTTGGGAAGCATGGGTCCAGGCCAGGAGAATTAAATCTCACTGAAAACAAGAGAAAATGGTGGGATGGTCTTTGTGTCAGTGTCTACCAGCTGTGATTTCCTGGGAATTGCAGGTCTGATTGTAGTGAATGCCTGGTATGGGAAGTTTGTTAACGACAACAGCAAGAAGAATGAGAAGGTGAAGGTTATAGATGTGACTGTGCCTCTGCAGTGCTTGGTGAAGGATTCTAAGCTCATCCTTACAGAGGCCTCCAAGGTATGTAGCTGTTCTGTCAAAGCCCAGATTCAGGGACTCAAATGTGTGGCCCAGAATTTCGGTTGAACCGTATGCTGTCCTGCCAGGGGATCTCTCCTGTGGCTCTTGATCAATTCACAGAAGCCATTTACATACCAAGTATTATGAATCTCCAGGAATTTCTGTTTCTCTGGGCTTTTCCAGTGCCAGTTGTCTCCACTGTGGGACAGTGGGTGTTACAGACCTTGGGGCTGTACACCAGAAACTTCCCAACCCCCTGGCTTACTTTTGTGCATTGAAAACTTGTGGAGATTATTGTCCAGTGTCTCACCTCACTGACAACAAAACTTTATTTTAATGACACCTTCTCCTGGCATTAATAAATGGTTTTGGTCAGCTGAGGTGCTGTGAAAGTTCATTCCCTGATCCCCAGTCTGTTTTTCTCTGGTTCAAGGCTGGGCTGCCAGGCTTCTACGACCCCTGCGTGGGTGAGGAGAAGAGTTTGAAAGTGCTTTATCAGTTCCGAGGAGTTCTGCACCAAGTGATGTCAGCTGACAACGAGGCCCTTAGGATACCAAAGCAGTGTAAGTACCATGGACTGCCTAGCATCTTGGGGAACCAGTAGTGGATAAATTCAGCTCTGGGGTTCTGGGATTCAGAACTGGGGTTACTGGAATGGACTGACCATGACATTCCTCTGGAGTAAGGTTCAAAAGAACTCAGCAGCAGCTCTGCAGCTGTTTGTACCAGCTAGTCTGTATCTCTAAGTGGGGATGGAAGCAGAGGCCTCCCACAGGTGTCCTCCTGTGCAGTTCACAGCACTGGGTGATCCTTTGGGGACTGAATAGAATATATGGAGGCATATTGGAGGCCTGAGCCAGATTTCTTTCTTGTCCCCATTTATCTTACCTGCCAAAACATTTTCCCTGCTGGAATAGCTCTGTGAAACCAGTATATGCTTGTGACAACTTTTACTGGCACCCCTGTGTATCTGGTGGGTTGGCTCAAGGGCACAGACCTTTGTTTGCCCTAGACCAGCTCCCTGCCCAGTGTGAGCAGCGCATCCAACTGACAGAGCTTCCAGAAGTGCCTTGGAGGCGTATTTGAGTTGTGTCTAATTAGCAGCCAGAAATGTTCCTGCCTATCCTCGGTACAATGGTGGGTTCCAGCATGTGTCCATTCCTTGTTCTCCCCGACAGCTCACAGGATCGATGCCGATGGCTAATCCGGGGAACATGCATCTCTCACGGTACCTGGGTCAACAGAAACTGCAAAACCTCCCCCGGACGCTGCAAGTTTTAACAGAGACACTTTTATTTTTACTGTCTGTATAGCAGGCGGTGTTCTGCCGCTCCTGTTAGGGACAAAAGGACAGACCCTGCTGCTCCAGGCAGCTCCCAGGCAATATCTGAGTTGTGGCTCGGTACCCAATAAAGCAGCGTGACTCTGAGTGCACAGTGCTTTCTGCCGAGGGGCTGAGCAGGCATCCTGCTCCCAGCTGGCCACAGGATCGTGCACTCACACCTCTCTCCTGGCACTCAGCAGGGACGAAGACCTGTTGTTCTCACTTCTCCACATACTTCCTGGGGTAGGTAACACACCTTCTCCTGCTCATGAGGGGAATTTCAGTTCTCTGGTCACCTCCTGGAAGTCCCGTGTGCAAATCCTTTTGGAGAGAGGTCAGTGATTGTTTCAATCTCAAATCTGTGTTTGAAATGCACATGTTAAGAAAAGTATGTGCTTAAGTATTGAATGAATTTGCCTTTTGTAGTAACATGGACCTCTTCAGCACCAATCTGTCCAGCTGCTCATTTCCAACACTGCTCTTCCAGACAAGGACACGGTGTATCATAGTTTTATTAATTCTTCTGCCACCCATAACCGTGTATTGTCAAGGTTTCCCAGAAAAGAGGAAAGCAAGTGAGGGCGAAGGACAGCAATTCATTTCATTTGATTCTGATGCTGCAACTATCTCTTCACATCTAATTTATTTCTAGTAAAAATATATGTAGTTCTTACAAGTAAACCATACCAAAGTGAGGAGAGAGGCCAAATGGATAAAGACCTGAAAATGTAACATTCATCTGCCCTTTCTGAAAAGCAGCAGTTATAGCATAAATCCATTGGTTTTATCTTGCCTAGAAAGCCCTGTCAGGGCTTTCCTGCAGAAGGGCAGTCCTGGGCTGGTGACACAGCAGCTGGAAACAGCATCTTGTAGAATCTGCTACATGCTGGGTACATCACTCAGCACCACTGAGGCTTTTACAGAGAGACAAGGAATCGTGGTGACTGTTCCTTGGTCATAGATTTGCTCTGGGTAAGTCCAGACCAGCCTTCGCTGCTCATGGGTGAGAGCAGAGGGGAAAACACCCATGTCTAGGGAGCACAGAGTTGCTCTTCACAACTCCTGCCGTAACTCCTTTCCTGACATGGACCTGACCCCTGTTTTGGGCAGCTTTGGTTCTCTGTGCTCAGGTCACTGCACCAGGAGAATGAGATTTCCAAAAGCTGACTTACTTCAGCCTGTTTGAAAAAGATGCTCTCCCCTCTAAAAAGTTCGTATTATGAAGGGATGTTCACTTGTTTTTATTAAAACCAAAACTTTTCAGTTGTGACCAGTTCCTGGTGCAGGGCTTTATTTCACTTATAGCCAGCGTTCTGTCAATCTGAAATTAAATGTAAAATGTGCAATAAATTATATTAAGCTGAAAAGCAGCTCCCATTCCCTTTGCATCTGTAGGAGGCTCCTGAAATTAAACCCCTGGAAAACAACGTTTCCAAGTTTTGTAAACATAACTGCACTCTCCATCCCATCCAGCTCATTGACCTCTCCTGGGTGGGACTGGGCAGAAATCTTCTCCAGTTCCTTTTAGATCTCACTGTTTGAGGTGTATGGTGAGAAGTGAGGAGCCAGCCTGTAGAGATTAGGACATGGCAGAATAGTCCCACAAGAGCATCCCTGAGAGCCAGATGCCGGGTCAGTCTCCCCAGCCCACCTCCTCCTTTTTTCCTTATTTTCTGTGCCAAGTTTTGCCAAAACTGTAAGAACAGCCCCACTGCAGAACCACAGCTTTCACCACCATATTCTTGCTGTGAGCCGCTGCCATTTTACAGCCACATCTCCCCTGGGACTTCTCTTTATCATTCTCTATAATTCAAAATAACCAACAGAATTAAAATAGAAGCTATAAGCAAGCAGAGCTTAGCTTCCAGTGTGACCTAGTGCCATTTCCAAAAGGTTGAGCCACTTTTTCAGTTTGCCAAGGTGCTCGGGCTGCTGCTTTGATGGCAGCTGGCTGAGCAGCAGTGCCTGCAGAGTTGTGGCACATACAGGAGCTGGGGGGTGGCACCAAGGCTCCAGCAACCCTTGGGTGGAGTCCTCAGTGCTGCCTGGTGGTGGGGAGGGAGGGAGTTCTCTTTCAGCACAGCTCCCAGAGGGTTCACAGGGGCTTGGTTTGGGTCTGGCCAAGCATCCAGTCCTTGCAAGGGGGTGCAGTGCAGCCTCAGGGCTGTTTCTGAGGCTGCAGGGACCTGGTGCCAGGACTGTGCACTCCAACACCACTGCCATCCTGGCCTGAGCCCTGAGCCATTGCACTCTTCAGCAGGCCCCTGCCACAAGCCCAGCACAGTGTCCTTGCTGCCATCAGCACTCTGGGCAATACCTGCTTCCCATCCTTCCACCCTGCCCAGCCACAGGCCTCCATCACCACATCCCATACTCTCAGCAGAGGCTGGCAAGGAGCAGCTGCTCCAGAGAAAGGTTGGGATACCTGTCAGCTCTTCCTAACCCTGCCTGACAGAGGTGTATTGTTTCTTGAAGTGTCACATCTTCCTGCTGCCTGGCACAACGGCTCACACACCAGTAAATCATAACAGCAGACTCCTGAGTTTGGAATGAAACAAACTCATTGTTCATTTGTCTCACATTTAAGAAAAAAACATGGTTCATTAAAAGTTTTAATGAAAAAATAAAGTTCTGAATTAAACTATAATTATACATGGCTGAAAGTGATGAACTAAAAGAATTGAGATGTTATTTTTTTATTTCTCTCTGCTGATATTGTAATGTGCTGGACACCATCCACTGGGATAAATCTGAAAAGGGAACAGAATAAGAGTCAGTCACATTGATTAGTGTTGAACCTCTGTGAAAAAGAGCCAGTTCACTTGACAGTGCACCATTTCTCCCATAAAAGCTTCAGGAACGCACTCCACGGAGGTCCAGTTGAACTGCAGACACGCTGTAAATACAGAGATACCAATTTCAGACCAGGTCCAACCCTTGCACAGTTGCAGCCGGGATCTTCCAAAGCATTTCTGGGGAAATGGCAGCACTGGAGAACTTTGGTTATTTTTCTGGCTGCAAAGGACAGTCAGGCAGCCATCGGGGGCAAGTCTTTGGCAAACTCCTTGGTGGTACCACATAGCTTCTGAAGGCAGCACAGCACAGCCATGGTTGTGAGATTTCATAGAAGCTGGCGTTGGTTTTTTGAACCCAGAGTCAGCTGTTACAGCTTGGTGGAATGGGATTTTTATCAAGAACCAGGAGAGAACAGTTGCATATTGTGCAGTTCTGTCGCCTTGCCCCGGGTGCCACCATGTCCCACACTGTGGAGCCTCAGGGCCCCAAGTACTGGGCTGCCTGAGGCTTTGGCAGCTCCAAGGCTGATGTCTGAAGGAGGGCACCTGACCCTGTGTCCTGGCAAGACCTTCAGTCATCACCAGGATGCATCTCCCGGTGAGCCAGTCCTCAGACAAGGCAGTGCTCCAACGCTGTGTGACTGCAGAGCTCATGGGGACATGTTCCTGCTGGCACAGCTGGTCTGGCTGCAGCCGCTGTACCAGCCTGCGCTTCCCTGAGCCTCAGTCTTACTGGACAGAGCATGCACTGTTCCTCAGGCATAACTTCAGAGAAACACCTCGAAACATCAGCCCAATTTGTGTGATCCATGTGGATCTGTCTGGTCATTGAGGAAGAACACCAGCGTCTCCCTGGCCTTGTGTACGAGCTGTGACTTCCCATCTTGGTTCTGAAGGGATTTCTCTTGGGCTGAAGCCCCAGGAGGTCCTGTCTGCAGTGCTGGCCAGGGCCTCAGTGCTCTTCTGTGCACTCTGCACCAGATGGATCCTCGTTGCACTTCCTCCTGTAGCTGCATTTCCTGCATTCACTTTGATCTGTGTCATTGCTACCAATAAAGATTCTGGCTTTTTGGTTACAGTCCAGTCTCAAAAAACAAACAGCGAAAAATCAACTCAGCTGTCGTACTTGGATGGACATGATCAAATCCCAAACCACACCTGCCAGGTTCTACATTTACTTTGGCCCCTTTTACAGTCCATGTTTGAATTCTGGGCTGAGAAAAGGGAGAGTCATCTTCTTAAAACAGCACCGTAGAGGTTAACGAAGGGACAGGAAACAGCGCGGTTTCCCCCCATACACACATTTGAGCCGATCATGCAAATAAATCACAAAAAATTCACTGTAAGAAGAGACCTTTCTAGGAAGGAATCCGATGCTGCTGATCCCCCGCGCTGCCTGTCCAAGAAAAGGGCTGCTCTTTCCTGCCAGGGCGCTGTCAGGAGGGAGCCCCAAGTCTCATTTGCACTTGGATGATGTCAAATGACAGAACTCCCCTATGCTCAAGCCCGTGGAAGCGGCAGCAGATCGCACAGAGGCTGGTAGCAGTGAGGCTGACTCCTACGGAGCCTTAGGATATCTAAGATTGATCTATACAGACAAATGGGCAGATATAATATCACACTGAATTTAAAACACAGGGCCATTTACTTTTCAGACTCTTCACACAGACTCCCTCCTCCTCCCCTCCCTCTTTGGGAGGAGGAGGAGGAGTTTCCTAGCACAGAGAAGATGTGCAGTTTCCCAATAGGATGAGAAAACCTACGTGGCAAAGGTATTGTACATCACCCAGTCACCGTAACCAGACAAAACTCCACTGAGCTCAGAGAGCTTTGTATATCCCTCAAGACAATCGGTATCTTGCCGCAGTTCTGCCCAGTCGGCCTCTCCCAGCCCTGGCTGCCCATGGCTCGGCGATTCCTCGTTCCTGAGCCACGGGCCGGCTGGGCAGCCCTCCCGCCTGAGCACCCGCAGTTCGGGGGAGCCCTCCCTGGCCTCCCGGCCAGCACCCACAGCTCGCCCGCCCATGCAGTGCACCAGCACGCGCCTTCCCCCTAGTCCAGAAAGCGCCTGCGCGAGCCCGTCCGGGAGCGGTTCGAACGGCGAATGTCAAACTTGGAGTCCCGGCACTTCTGGCAGATATAGATCTCTGGGACGTTTGACTTGCGGATTTTGGCGCAGGAGAGGTGGATCCAGGTGTGGCACTCGTTGCACTCGATCATCGGCCGCCCGGCAAAAGGCTTCATGCAGAAGCAAGTGACCAGGTCCCACGAGTCATCATCTGAAAAGATAAATGTCAAAGACATGTTTTTAGCAGCTGACACCCCTCACACCAGGAGTTTTCTCTCCTTTTGCGCTAAATTAACTACCTGGGTTTCAAAGACAGGCAGTTTGCTGCTTTTTCCAGGTCTCTCTTGCATGGGAAGAGACTCTCAGCAGGACATGGGAGGCCGTAATCCAGGAGAGGAGAACCAGCTGCTTCTATAAAGTTGCAGCTTTTCATTCAGTTTATTTCAAAAGGAGCCAACCCACCTCCCCTCACCCCAAAAGCCCAACCACTCCTGAATTCCACCCAGGCAGTGCTCCTCAGCATTATCCTCATGCTACAAGTAAAGCACCAAAGAGACTGGCAACAGCACCACTACTTCCACCTGGCTAATCCTCTTGGGCAGCCAGGCCACCTACCTGAATCCACCATGATGTCCTCGTCATCACCAATGCCATCTTCATCCCGAAAGACCACTTGCTTGCCCTGCCGAATGACCGTTCGTTTGCCCACACTCTGGATCTCCACCGTCTGCTCGGCCGTTACAGCAGGGTAGGAGACACTGGACGGGGTATCAGAGTCCCACACCGAGCAGTGCTCGGTCACAGACTGAGGGTCACCCTCTGATGAGGGGCTCATTGGCGTCTCTGCATAAGAGTCCTCCGCCTCCAGGTCCAGCAGCTTCTCCTCATAGTCCTCCTCTGCCGACACCTCTGTTTCCCTCCTTTTCAGCTTTTTCTTCTTCCTGATCTTATCGATTTGCTTTCGCTCTGGCAGGAAGTTGCTGGCCTTTGCCCGCTGGAACAGGGAACCATACGGTTTCGCTCGCTTAAGCTGACTAAAGTTCTTTCTGTTCTTGGTGGGCAGGGAGACAGAGGAAGGGGTGTCATTGAAGCGGGGATCCCAACTATCACTGTCAATCGTGCCTCCAGTGCTGTTGGGAGGGCTGGGGCTGTTCCTCAGCGGCGTTTCCTGGAACATGTTGAGGAAGCAGGTAACAGCTTGACTCAGAGCACACGCAAGGCACTCTCCCCTGTCCCCCAGAGCACTCTGCACCATCCCCGAGGTGCTGTGCCCTCTCCCCTGTTCTCGAGGCACTCTCCCTTGTCCCCCAGGGCACTCTGCACCATCCCCAAGGTGCTGTGCCCTCTCCCCTGTTCTCAAGGCGCTGTCCCCTGTCCCCAGGGATGCTGTGCCCTGTCCCCTGAGGTGCTGTCCCCTGTCCCGTGAGGTGCTGTCCCCTGTCCCCGGGGATGCTGTGCCCTGTCCCCGGGGATGCTGTGCCCTGTCCCCGGGGATGCTGTGCCCTGTCCCTGGGGATGCTGTGCCCTGTTCCCGGGGGTGCTGTGCCCTGTCCCCGAAGTTCTGTCCCCCATTCCCGAGGCGCTGAGCCCTATCCCTGAGGCGCTGAGCCCTGTCCTCTGTTCTCGAGGCGCTGTCCCGTCCCCTGAGGCGCTATGCCCTGTCCCTGAAGTTCTGAGCCCTGTCCCCCAGGGCGCTGCCGCTCTCCTGCCGGAGCTCCCGGGCCGGGGGAGCGGCAGGAGTGATGCCGGATCCGACGTTTTTCCCCCCGCCCACGCCGGGCACCACCCGCCCCGTCCCCAGAGCCTCCAGCCGCCGCGGTTCCCCTTTTGTTCAGGCCCGGCGCGGAGCCGTGACTGCCGGAACGGCTGTCTGACAGACCAGCCCGGTGCCCCCCGGTGCCCCCGGGTGCCCCCAGGGCCCCCCGGCGCCACTCACCTCCTGCGGGTACGGGATGTAGCCAGCATAGGCCAAGACGAAGGTGCAGAACTTGTTGAAGTCCTCCACGGTGCGGTGCCGTCGGGAGCCGGGGGAGAAGTCCTGCGGAGAGCGGGGGTGAGCGGCGGCCGCAGGGCCGGGCCCGCC
>VZRL01005776.1:827763-838512 GCA_013397895.1 Origma solitaria | reverse complement strand
CGGAGCGGAGCCTGCTGGACGTGACGGTGGTGGCCGGCGGGAGAGAGTTCGGGGCTCACCGCGCCGTCCTGGCCGCTGCCTCGGGGTATTTCCGCGCCATGTTCGGCGGGGCCCTGCGCGAGTCGCGGGCCGAGCGTGTGCGGCTGCACGGCGTCGAGCCCGAGTGCCTGGGGCGGCTGCTCGATTTCGCCTACACCGGCCGCGTGGGCCGCCTGGGCCCCGACATCGCCGAGCGCCTGCTGCGCGCCGCCGACCTGCTGCAGTTCCCCGCTGTCAAGGAAGCCTGCGGTGCCTGGCTGGCGAGGCAGCTGGAGCCCGCCAACGCCCTGGACATGCAGGACTTTGCGGAGGCCTTTGCCTGCCCCGAGCTTGCGGCTGCCGCCCACCGCTTCGTGCTGCGGCACGTGGGCGAGCTGGGCGCCCAGCTGGAGCGGCTGCCGCTGCCTCGCCTCCTCTCCTACCTGCGGGACGATGGGCTCTGCATCCCCAAGGAGGAGGCTGCCTTTCAGCTGGCGCTGCGCTGGGTGCGGGCTGACCCCGCCACCCGCGCCCCGCTGCTGCCCCAGCTCCTGGCCCATGTCCGCCTGCCCTTTGTGCGCCGCTTCTACCTGCTGGCCCATGTGGAGAGTGAGCCGCTGGTGGCCCGCTGCCCTCCCTGCCTGCGCCTCCTGCGTGAGGCCCGTGACTTCCAGTCTGCCCGCCTCGACCGCCACGACCGGGGGCCATGTGCCCGCATGCGCCCCCGGCCCTCCACCGGCCTCGCCGAGATCCTTGTCCTCGTCGGTGGCTGCGACCGCGACTGCGATGAGCTTGTCACCGTCGACTGCTACAACCCACGCACCGGGCACTGGCGCTACCTGGCTGAGTTCCCTGAGCACCTGGGGGGGGGCTACAGTGTCGCTGCACTGGGCAACGACATCTATGTCACTGGTAAGGCACACAGGGAGTGAGGGGAACCACTAGGGTGGAGAGTTCTGTTGAAAATATGTGTGTTGTAGCAGTGATACTTGGCTTTTCCTGGGTAGCAGAGTTTGGGACTCGGCTTGGGTGCCTGCAGCCTGCCAGCAGCCATGGAGACTCCTGGAGTCGGTACTGGATTTAGCAGCTGGTCTCAGTCCAGGAGCTATTTTGTCATGACTAATGCTGCTGAGCACGCTGGCAGAAGTCACAGATCTTGTAGTTAGAACTTTCTAACCGTCACTGAGGACAGGGGTGACTTAAGAGGGTTTTGAGTTTCTCTCTTTGAAGAAGGTGTTCAGGTTCAGAGCCCCCTGAATCACAAGCCAGGCGCATGCTTGAGGCACAGGCATGTCAGAAAGCCCCGGGTTCTTTTGCCAGCCTCTGTGAGTCACAGTACCTTCCCCTGCACGAATCCTGCCTCCTTGCTGGGGCTACAATTACTTCTGTCAAGGTGACACCAATATGTAAATTTGGCTGTTAAGCTGCATGCAGATGCCTCCTTTGAACTACATCCCTGTGACAGCCGTAACAAACTGAGGCCCAGGACACTGAGTGCTGTGGAACAGGACACACTGGCAGCACTTTGAAGAGCAAGTCTTATGCAGGTGAACAGAAAACTCTGTGTCCTCTAGTCACAAGCAGAAAGCAAGGCCCTGCTTTAAGGGCAGGGTTATAAAAATGACAGCGTACCACATGAATGCAGCTTGTTTGTACAGAAGCCCTTACGTCCCATGGGAGGTTCCTGGAGTGATCTCAGGTGGGTCAGTCCTGCTGGGAGCTGTGTGCAGGCTGCTGCTGGGGATCGTGGGTTGTTCTGGTCAGTGTGATGCAGGCAGGGCTGGGAGGTTTCTGAGCTGCTGGCAGCACCACTGCTTTGGCAGCTTCTGGGCAGCGATGGAAGAGGGGCAGCAAAATGGGACAGAAATGGGGATTTAGAGGAGGGAGGTAGGGAAATGTGGGAGACTTGTTCTGAGTTACAGCAGGATACAGACTAGGAACAGCATGGGAGAAATCCTCCCTGGCTTGCTGGGAATAAAACAGTGCAAAACTTCCATTAAAATCCTTGTGGGACATGTGCTGAGCCAAACCCTCTCCTCCGTCACCTTTCCCTTTGCGGAGCCGGGCTCTGACACGTGTCATGCTGTGCCACAGGGGGCTCGGACGGGTCCAGGCTGTACGACTGCGTCTGGAGGTACAATTCCAGTGTGAACGAGTGGACAGAGGTGTCACCCATGCTGAAAGCCAGAGAATACCACAGCTCCACAGTCCTGGACGGGCTGCTCTACGTGGTCGCCTCTGACAGCACGGAGCGCTATGACCACACGCTGGACAGCTGGGAGGCCCTGCAGCCCATGCTGTACCCTATGGACAACTGCTCCACCACCTCGTGCCGTGGGAAACTCTTCGCCATCGGCTCCCTGGCTGGCAAAGAGTCCATGGTCATGCAGTGCTATGACCCCGACAGTGATCTCTGGTCCCTTGTCAACTGTGGCCACCTGCCACCCTGGTCCTTTGCTCCGAAGACTGTCACGCTCAATGGCCTCATGTACTTCATACGGTGAGTAGTGGAAGCTATCACCTCCCCTGCCTGCCTCGGTCCCTATGCCCCATGAGGAGAGCCCAGAGCTTCCCTGGGAAGGTGGTTTTTGCAAGTTGTGGAGGGAGGGCACTGGGTTGGGACAGCACGGCAGTGCTTCCCCGGATCGCGCAGGGAGGGCTGTAAGACCTCTTTCCTTGTGTTGGTGGACCTCAAAGAGCTGCCCATAAAATTGTGTGAAAATGTCTGAGTGTTACCCAGGGCTGGGGAAGATGCAGGTGTAAATCCGTCTGAAGTCAGCAGCACTGCTTGGAAATTGGCTTCTCAGTTTCTTCAGCTCCTGGTTCAGCCCCCCTCGTTGCTATAAATAAGCACATAAGCTCCAAGAAAACGTTAAACTCTAGTGCAGGAGAGGACGTCTTCCGTCTCAGCAGAGATAAGAGGGCTGAAGATGAAGTGATTGGTCACTATTTTTAAGCACCTTTCCAAATTCGGACGTAATTACCCATCTGAAACTGTCCTGGTGGCGCAAATACTTCAGTTATCCACTTAATTAAAAATAAACGGGAAGGCATGCTAGGGCTGGAGCATTTCATCTCCCTGTGTTGACTCTGAGCAAACAGAGACTTCTGTGATGGCCCCAAGGGCACTTCTCTTTTTTTAATCTCCTCGTGGCTTTGCATAAAGCAGCAGCTTTGGCCCAAGATTTTTTATTTGATCCTTTCAGGTCCAGCCAAGTGTCTTGCTGGCAGCTGTTTTGGTCAGCTGGTTTCAGTCCATCCTGCCGGGATGTTGCAGCTGCTCACAACCTTGTCACAACCTGATTTTATAGAATTTCCTTTTTCTTACCCCGTTTTAAAATACTGATGATTGACACTTCAGGATTTCAGATCACTTGTGCATCTGCAGGAGTCAGTGAGGAGATGATTGGGGTTAGGTGTTCTTCCCTCATCTCACGTGCTGCGTGTGGGCTGCTGCTCCGTGTAGAGCTGTGGGATAATTTTTGGAGGGCAGAGGAGTAGGTTGCAAGTATAAGTGGCAAATTGATTTAATAGCTCAGGCTAAAGGCTCTGAGTGATGATCCCTTGTGCTGGGACTAGTTTTATACCTATAAATAAAGCACAGCAGTGAGGTTCAGGTGTTCTCTGCAGCTGCCACAGAGTAGGGAAAGGAGACCCTGGTCTGGCTGCTCGCCCCACCTGGAGCAGCTTTCCAGCATCTTGATCCCATTTGTACCAGGACTGTCTTGGAAGGACTGACAGCTCCTCTCCAGCTGCCCTGACCTTGTCCTCCACGCATTCTTGTGTCAGCAGCGCATGTCTCTAAGTCACAAATGTCCCTCACCTGTCACTGTCGCCCTCCTGTCTGGCGAGCGGGGCGGGTGAGAGAAGCTGTGGGGGATTACACTGCCTCCCCAGCTCTTCTCTCCCCCTGCCCACCTAAATTTGGCTTTGGCGAAGAACTCAAATGGAGTTTCTAGAATGCAGAAGAGTAATTTTGTGTTCTCTCCTCCAGAGACGACTCAGCTGAAGTGGATGTTTACAATCCATCGAAGAACGAATGGGATAAAATCCCTGCCATGCTTCAGGTAGGACATTTGCCCACCTCCAGGATATCTTAAGTATTACAAATGGGTTTTATTTACCTTTGGAAAATGAAGAGCCTTTTAGAATCAGCATCCCTTGCATGTGGAGCTGGTTTAAGTGTGTTGGAGTCACTGGGAAGACACAGTCCCAGATGTGGTGGTGTGTCTGGATGTGCAGTCCAGCACATGAGAGCTGCGGGCAGTGCTGGTTCAGAGCCCAACCTGAGGCTGTCAGGCATGAAGCTCTCTCCAAGGAACAGCTTCCAGATCCCACCCACCTCCTTGATCAGCTGCTGGATCAGGCAAATGCCCATTGATCGTGGTGTGTATTTGTTGTTACATTGCAGGTTCATGTTGGGGGGAGCGTGGCTGTGCTCGGTGGGAAGCTCTATGTCTCCGGGGGCTATGATAACACATTTGAACTCTCAGATGTCCTGGAAGCCTACGATCCCGAGACAAGAACGTGGAGCGTGGTGGGCCAGCTCCCCGAGCCCATCTTCTGGCACGGTAGTGTCAGCATATTCCGGCAGTTCATGCCAGAAACCACACAGGAGGATGACAGCATCACGCTGGACAACACCATCAACTTGAGCAGGCAGAACCAAAACCTTCACAACCAAAACCTCAACGAGCTGCCTTAGCACAGGAAGCAGCTTGACAGAATCCCTCATCTGAAACCCGGGCTGCTTTGGGAGAAGGCTGAGGCAAACCAATGCTTGGAAACAAAACTATACTGATCACAGAGGGAGCAAGAACTCTGGCTGTTGGACATGATGCTGTGGGCCGGCAGGCAGTGAGGCCTCCGCTGCTTCCCTCGGCCCTTTGGGGCAGGAGACAATGCCGCGCTACCCGCAGGGACCCGAGAACTGATCCCTGGGGAAAGCGCTCGTGCTGAACCACTCCACAGCACCGCAGCTTACAGCTTGTGATCAGTCACCTTTCACTGGGAGCTCCTTCACCCTGTAATACTTTGTTTGCCACCAAACTCCTTCCTTCAGTTTCTTTCTTGGGAGGGGTCTGTCTGGTAGAGCAGTGGTCTGGACACCCCCCTATATTCTGTGCCTCGGAGGGAGACAGGCTTCCTGTGCACGTGTTGGGATTGAAAGGTAGTTATTTTAGGATTTTTTTTCTTCTTTTTATTTGGGGTTTGCAGTTTTATTTTGGCCTGTGTAAGATTTGCCTTTATACTTGCCCAAGTGCCCTGGCCAGTTGGGCTCTGTTTATCTACCTTCACTGAAGAGCAGCTGCGTACAGTTTACTTGTGGAATGTTTCTGGAAGAAGCAAACAGCTGAACCTGCAGCACGGTTCCCTGAGAGCAAGCGCTGCAGCTTCAGGAGAGCCCTGAAGTGTAGCAGAAGCTAAGGTGTGGCTGGATGCATTTGGTTTTTGGTCTTTAAATTTTAGCCAATAGAAGAAAAATTTGCATTTATACTGAATTCAGAGATGGGAACCCTGTCCTCGATCACTTGCCTCCAGGCTTGCCCCTGGATCGAGGAGCATCCAAGCCCCATCTCCACAGCATCAGCGTCTTCACAGCTTTACAAGAAATGTGTTTTGCCCCAATGCTGTCTGATGCTGCTGCGCCCCTCAGCCCCAGGGAGCCCGGGCTGTTCTGCAGTCTGGAACACTGACAGTGCCTTGAGACGGCCGCACGCCAGTGGGGAACGCGCAGGGCCCGGCGCGGCTGCCCCTCGGTGTCAAACCCGTGGGCAGAGCCTGCCCAGGGGGCACAGGGGCCCACGATTCGGGGCAGCTGCTGCTTTTTTGGGAGCAATGGCTGATTCCCGACGGCGCCGCAGCCCAAGGCATTTCTGCTGAGCTATAAATAATGCACCCCGGTGCACGCGGACGCGCTTGCTGCTGGACCCCCAGTCCCACCCGCTGAGCAGCTACAGATCTGTATTTATTTTTTGTAGAATTCATTGTGTTGAATCCGCAACTACAGTTGAACTCCATCCTTTGAAACAAAGGCATTTTACATTTGCAGATAATGTATTTTTATTCTCATAGTTTGTTTTTAAATTTACTTGCAGCAGTCAAGTTAAATAAAACCTGTTACACAATTTTGTTTTCTCTGAGGGGAAGGGGCCTGGAGTGAGATTTTACTGGGAGTGTTTTCATTCCAAATATGCTTAAACTGGAGCCTCTCTGCCTCCTTGGTGAGTAGAGGGGGAAAGGGGAGGGGTGCGGGGGTACACACAGAAATCTCCCCCCACCCCAGCACCACTCAGGACATGGTCCTCACTGTCCCAGCAACCCTGCATTGGGTTATGTGGGACAGAGTAAGTCCCCACACATGAGCACAGGCACTTTGTGGCTGCTGGAGTGTGTTTCAAGTGAACTCACAGATCCGTCATCCTAGTGCTGAGCAGACACGGGTCACGCCCGCCTTTAACTGGGGAAAGAAAAAGCAACTGCCAGAAGCTTAACAAAACAGAGGAGAAATAAGGCACAAGTTGAACAGAGGAGTTAAGGAAAGGGCAGAGCCGCTCTCTGGGGGAAGGTGAGCTTTAATCACAAGCAGGGTGAGAGGGCTGGAGGAAAGGGGTTGGGCAGCACCAGCTCCTCCAGCGTCAGAAAGTGATTCACAGTATGACCCAGGGAGGTCAGTTCCATCCCGCTGCACACCGCGCGTGGACACTGACTACAATGACCATTCTGAGACATCTCTTCATTTGACACTCGATCACAACGTCATGGTGACTTCCTTTCCCTGCAGCCTGGGATGGGAGATTGGCAGAAAAAGAGGGGGGGCAGCTGCACAACTCAAGAACAAGTGTGGCAGAAAGTGGCTCAGCTTAACACTTTACTGTGTTTCAGTGTAAGGGGATGGGTGACCACACTAGTCTCAGTCTTCAGGAATCGTCGTCGTTATGATCAGCGATTGCTCAATCACGTCTGCCGGGGAGAAGTTCTCATTTGAGCAGAGTTTCTGCGCAGGGACCTCCTCAGGCAGTGGCCCACGGGCCAGCGACTCCACGATCACCTCAGCTGAGCCCACCTCCAGCTCTGCCGGTGGCTGCAACACCACCATCACGTCCTTCTCATCCTCGATGATCAGGTTACGCAGCTTCCGCTGCCGAGGGTTGTAGTTCTCCACTCGGTCGTGGATCTCCATGTGACGCCTCAAGTGAGCCTGTGAAGGAAGGGGCATGTGGAGAGACCCAGTGAGGGCTGACTCCTCGGTGCACCATGGGGCCCCAGAGCTGGGGAAGGCCTCACCTGCCGTGTGAACTTGTAGCCACACTCAGTGCACTCGAATTTCCTCACTCCCTTGTGCCGGCGGACATGAACACGCAGCTGTTCTACCGCTGGGAAGGGATGCAAGAGCCCGTTGCAGCAGCTCCGTGTCACATAGGCTTCCCAGCAATGCCACCCCACCCATGGGAAGGAAGCAGCTCCTACAGAGCCCCACAAGAGCAGGAACCCTGGCCTTACCTTTGAATGTCTTCCCACAGATGTGGCAGAAGTGGGGCCGCCCCTCCTGGTGCCGGCTGGCGACGTGCCTCAGCAGTGGCCCCTTCTCCGTGAAGCGCTGCTCACAGAACTCGCAGCTGAATGGCCGCTCCCCAGTGTGCGTCCGGTTGTGCTTGTCCAGGCTCGCTGTCATTAGAGGGAGAGACAGGGAGAGTGGCCAGTCAGAAGCACAGCCCATGCACCCCATCCCAGGGGTCGTCAGGCTGGGCTGGGCTGGTGAGGAAGGCAAGAGCAGCACAAGCAGTAGGCTGCCTGCTCCATCTTAAGGTCATGAGGAACACTAGCTTGTTCCCCAATTGTGCCATGAGGGCAGTGCAGGTAAGAGGAACACGCTTTCCTTGGTGCCAGCCTGCACTCACAAGAGCATGGCTTTGCTCCTGGGGAAGCTGCTTTCTGAAGGTCCTGGATGCTGGAGCACAACACTTGGCATGACCTGCCCCAGCCACACACAGCGGTACCTTGTGTCCGGAAGGTCTTGCCGCAGAGGTGGCACTGGAAGGGCTTCTCGCCGGTGTGTGTGCGCAGGTGCATGTTGAGGTTGGCTTTCTGCGTGAAGGCATGGTGGCAGAACTCACACACGTAGGGCCGCTCGTTCCTGTGGGCAGGGAAACGTCACCATCACCTCTGCCTCCACCAGCTTCAGCTCCCTGGGTCTCAGCCCAACACCTCCGGGAAGAGGGTGACTTCCAGCCAACGCCCAGGCCTGCAGGGCATGGAGTGCAACCAGGAGAAGCAGGGTGACATAAGGGAGAAGACGGGTCACGTTGTACCTGTGCTTGGCCTTGATGTGCATCTGGAGGCCATTGCGGCTCGATGCCCTGTGCCCACACTCCTCACACACAAACAGCTTCTCTCCACGGTGCTTGAAGGCCTCGTGCAGGCGCAGCTCTGTCCGGGACAGAAAGCACTTGGAGCAGGTTGAGCACTGCAAGGCCACAGGAAAGGAGGGGGTTAGGATTGGGGTACACCCACACCAGATCTGCTCACACCCAGACTTTTCACAGCTGCTCCAGGGCCCTCCCTGCAGATGCCACAGCAGCACCCCTGGCTCAGGGACACCCAGTGAGATGAGACAGCCCAACAGAGGTGAAATGCTGGTTAGTGCTTGGGTCTATGGGCTGCTCCTGTACCCAAAGAGCCTACTTCCAGCAGCTCTGTGCCCCACCCCCTCACTGACAGCCAGACAGAATATTGTGCCATTCCCTAGGCCAGGTCCACACTCAGGATCACACCCTCCCCAAAATCCCCGGTCCCTACCGCGTGGGGCTTGGGTGCGCCATGCAGCTTTATCATGTGGCTCTGCAGGTCCTTCTTCTGCATGAACTGCTGCGAGCAGGAGGAGCACTGCGAGAGAGGAGAAGGGGGTCAGCTTACACCTGCCCCCAAAGGGTTGTTTCAGAGCAAGGAGAGGATCAGCAGGGGAACAGAACACGGATTCCTGGTACAGCCACAGGAAGCGTTTGGCTGTGGTACCTCCCTGGATCATATTTCGGCTCAGAGACGAGGAACAACCCTCAGTGGGCTATCATAGTCCAGAGAAGGGAACTGGTGCACTCAGCTCATGATGGGCCGGGCTGCCCTAGAAGGGAATGGCTAGCCCCTGCTCTGTGCCAGTGTCCAGCAGCATCCATGGGGATGACAGATGCAGGCCCTGCTGACCTTGTATGGCATCTCCCCAGTGTGTGACACCATGTGCAGCCGCAGCTCCATCCGCCGCTTGAACACCTCTGGGCAGGCTGAGCACGTGAATACCTGTGAGAGACAGGGTAGTGTTGGCTTCCAGAGCCCGACCTGGAGCCCACAGCTCAGCGCCCTGCCCAGCACATGGCACTGTGACCCAGCTACAGCGTTCAGCCTGCACCCACAGGAGCCGGATCTTGTGCAGTGCAGTGCCCTGGTGTGCTGAACACACGAGTGAGGGCTGTGTTGTGTATCAGGTGTGAGTCCCAGCTGCAGGGGCCCTAGCTGTGGGTTCCAGCCATGGAACATGTGCTACACGGTGCTGACAGGGGTCTGTTCAGATCCGAGCACGGGCTGGGGGTGGGAAACGGCTCCGATTCCCTTCCTGCCACACGGCAGCCATGCTCCAGCCTAGCAGGGCAGCTCCCGGGCGTACCTGTTCCGATCGGTTCATGCAGTTCCTGGCTTCATGTTCCAGGAGATTCTCTTTTCTAAAGTAACATTTGCCACACTTGGAACACTCAAATGGCTTCTCTCCAGTGTGTTTCCTGGGGGGATGCAAACACAGAATCCCATCAGCGCCTGTCAACAGCATCTGCACAGACAGGCCCAGGAGGTCACAGGGAAGGGTGAGGTGGGTACTTTTCCCCACCCCTGCAGCGCTACTATTCACAGTTGCCCTAAAGCTGCTTTTATGCTACTTTTGTGTTCCCTCAACAGCACAGCTGTCAGTGCCCACTGCATTCCAAGGAACACCCATTCTGCAGCGCCAAGATTCACCCCCCAAAAGACGTGAAGACAAGCTTGAGCCCTCACTGCAGAGCCCTGCCCTGCTCTCACTGATGCACCCTGGAGTTCCTCACAGAGCCCAGCCATGTGTCCCCCACAACCCCCGAAATTCCCCCCAGCCCAGGCCAATCTCAAAGCCCAGAAGGAGGATTTGCCATCACCCACCTGCAGTCAGCCCAGCCCCTGAAGAGCCACAGCCCAGGACAGTCACAGGAGCCCTGGGACGCATTTCATAGACATATAAACCCTCCCACAGGCCAGAGCACCCCCAGGGGCAAAGGAAACCCTCCTTTTCCACCCGGGGGATGCCGAGGTGTTGGGACCAGCTGGCAGATGGGGCCACCCTTTCCCCACCCCGGGAAGGGGCCGAGCAGTGGGGGCAGCGCGTCCCCCTCGCGCGCAAGGGGAAGGAGAAGCCAGAGCTTTTACCTGTTGTGCACTTTAAGGTAATATTTGCTGAGGAAGGTTTTATGACATGTGGGGCACTCGACCGGCACCGCTGTACCTTTTCTGCTCCCCGGCGCCTTTCCCGGGGCGGGGGGACTCTTTTTGCTCCGCAGCGCCTTTTTCTCGGCAAGGGGCTCGGCGTCGCCGTCCCCCCGCCCGCCTCCAGCCACGGCCGCCTCCTCCGGGGCTAAGGGGGAGCCCTGCGAGGGAACAGCGGCGTCACCGCGCCGCCCCCGCCTCCCATGCCGGGGCCCGGCCCCGCCGCCCCCCTCC
>VZRL01005776.1:799446-822326 GCA_013397895.1 Origma solitaria | reverse complement strand
GGGGTGGGCGGGCGCCATTTCGCGTGCGGGGCGGTGCGGCCGTGTGGGCGCGGGACTGAGGGTGATGGCGGCGCCGGCCTGTTGCAGAGGCGCGGGTGAAGGTGATGGCGCGGTTCTCGCCCGACTGCGCCGTGGTGCTGCTGGAGCACCTGGACACGCCGGTGACGCGGTTCCTGCTGAGCCACCCTCCGCTGTCGCGGCTTTTCGAGCCCCAGGTGAGGCGGCGCGGTGCCCGCTGCGCCCTGCGGCGTCCCCGCACCTCCCAGGCCGTGTCCTCACACACTCCGTGCTGAGCGCTCACCCTCTCGCCTAGAAAAAGGAGGAGTCCAACTTCACGCCGGAGGATGCAGTCCTGGCGTCCGTGGGCATCGTGAAGTGTAGCCCCGACCACGGGCTGCTAGTGTCAGAGAGCATGTGCTTGGCACTGGAGGAGCTGATCCAGGCCTGCTGTGGTGAGTGCATTCATTTGGCAGGTTGGGGCTTTGGTAGCCTGAGAAAAAGAAAGTTTATGAGGCTTTCATGAGTTAAAGTTTAGAGAGTGTCCCCCGACTGGCACACACTGATTGAACACTGTGTTTTCCTCTGTAAAGAATGTGCCTCTAGAGCTTGGGCATTGCCTGGGGTGGGTCAGTCGGGATGAGACTCCGCTTTTCTTTCCAGCGGAAGATGAAGGTGTCCCCGTGGTGCTGGTGTGTGGCCCAAAAAACACTGGGAAATCGACATTCAACAGATACCTGATTAACCTGTTACTGAACCAGTGAGTCTTTCCATGTTTTGCAAGCTTTTAAGTGCTGCATGAGATTTAGGAGAAGGAGAAATAGGAAAAAAGAATGTTTGTTTGATAGGACTCTCCAAAAAGCTGTCAGAACTGGAAAGTGGATAGATTTTAAACACAAACAAGCAAAAATTCAGAAAAACAGGCATTCTTGTCTTGGGTTGATTTCAGAAAATTTGACTTCTGAACGTTTCTATTGAAATATTGGTAAATTGCTGCCTTGGAAGGTGTGAACTAATTGGGCACCGAGCAGTTTGGGTTCAATAGGGGTGTTTTAATGCTTAAAAGCACACCATGAGTGTGTTTGAGGGAAGGAGAGATTGTATTCATAAATTTTAGCTTTGGTAGCCTGGAACAAAATCGGACTCTGCTTCTGACGTGTTCGGGTCATGCTGCAGTTCCTCCTTTGGTGGATGCTAACACATGGGCTCTCTCCCTGCAGCCTTCCTGTGGTCGAGTACATGGAGTGTGACATCGGCCAGACGGAATTCACGCCGCCCGGCTGCGTGTCCCTGAGCAGCGTCATGGAGCCCGTGCTGGGTATGTGTTCCGCTGCTCCTGCGGTTACCAGAGACCTGTTCTGTTTCCGAAATGAACGGCGTGTTCTAGATAGAGGCTGTGCTTGAGGGGAAGCGGCTGCCACAGCTGTCAGAGTTTCCTGGAGAGAATGAGCCATGGGCTGTTTGAGTTTTCATGTAAGGACATCTAAACTTCCTGACTAGCATGGAGCTGTTCTCGTTGTTGTTTCATCTGTTTTAAAGAGAGATGATGATGTAGAGGTGGTAGTGCAGGCTGAGATATGTCAAAGGGGATGTTCAGCCCTTCAGATTTGAAAGGTGTCCCCGGGAAAATCTGTATCCACAGATAAAAACAACTTGAGAAATCCAAAATGATCTGCACAGATTGGGGGCTGTTGTGATGAGTAGAGAAAACAGAGCCCAGGAAACTGCTGGTGTTTGTGGTCTTGTAGATTTGGGTCACTGTGTAAAAAGACATGGTCAGACTGGTTTGCTGTTTAACCAGACTGGTTTGCTTTTTAGACTGTTATTTAAAGATTCGCAAGTGTGTAACCAGTGATTGCAAACAAAAAAATAAACTGAAAATTAACCCAAAACAAACAAAACTCCCAATCTGCAAGTGCCAGACCAGTTTCCCGTACGTGCAGGCTGTACAAGGAGGATAACTGGAAAGAGCATGGGTTATCTCGGGGGGGGTGGCACATGGGTGCTACAGGGATTGGGTGTGTTTTGGTTTGATTTGGGGAAGGCACTGGATGTTCGGTGCTCTCTTTGCCAGGTCCCCCCTTCACTCACCAGCAGATGCCCCGTAAGATGGTGTATTACGGCCAGACCAGCTGTGAGCAGGACACAGAGAGGTACCTCGATGTTGTGAAGTACGTGTTCAGCTGCTACAAGAAAGAAGTGCCTCTAATCATCAACACCATGGGCTGGGTGAAAGGTAAGCAGGGTCAATCTGCTCTGGACAGGCATGGGAGGGAGGTAACAGCGGTGCAGCACCGCACGCAACAAGAACGCACAGCGCATCTGCCCTGAGCTAATGCTGCTGTCTCACCTGTTGCAGTAGTAGCAGCAGTCGTGTGTTTCCTGTGCTCCTGAAGGTGAAGGACTGCTGCTCCTCATTGATATCATCCGGCTGTTGTCACCCAGCCATGTCGTTCAGATGGATGTATGCGACTGGAAGGCCATGCCCCCGCTGACCCCCGAGCATGTGCTCTTCAGCGCTGGGCTGCACACCAAGGGCAAGCAGCAATCCAAGTGCAAGCAGCTGGGAGTGGGCGGCACGGAGAGCTGGAAGTACTCTGAAGGGGAGGACTTAGCTCCGCAGCACAAGCTGCTGTATGTCCATCCAGAATTCCCTCGGGCAGGGGTGGCAGGTGAAGCGTAAGTAGGACATTGAGTGCTCTGTGTGCTCTGTGGGGTCCGTGGGTTGAACAAAACCACAAGTCGTTTGTGACACAGGGTTGTTCTTCCAGGCGAGTACACAGCGGCATCCTGCGTGACATGTCCATCCTGGGATACCTGGGGCATCTGCAGAGCCCTGACATTGGGGCGGTGCTTCCGCTGCACAGTTTGGTGCCATATCAGGTAAAAGCAGCTTTTTGGGATGGCTTGGGGGTGATGCAGAGAGCCCAACTTCAAGTGATGGGCAATTCTGTTCCTACCGCATATGTTTTTCGAAAGAGGGAGAAACATTGTAATGTGCAAAGAGTGACTATTGAGGGTGTCTGGACGTGAGGCTTCTGTCACGGTGCCCATGTGTGTTCTGTGCTCTGTGCATGCAGGTGTTGATGCAAAAACTGCTGTGTGTGCCCTGCCGTAGTGCCTGTGTGTGGGTGTGGTGTGGGAGCGTGCAGGGCCTGTGTACTCAGCAGGATCTTATCTGTGAACTCGAACACAATCCATGTGAAGCTGATGAACAGTTTTCTGTCCTCTCTTTCCCCCCTCAGGTACCTTTCAATGCTGTCGCACTCAGGGTTATTCACACGGATGTTGCTCCCAGCAACATCATGTACGCAGTGAATGCCAGCTGGGTCGGCCTCTGCTGCATTCCAGAGGAAGTCAGGTGCCAGACAGATGGGCCAGTCCTGCTGACACAGACACCCATCTGCGACTGCCTGGGCTTCGGTGAGCACACCTGGAGCTCTGCTCCCTGTTTTGGCAGACAGGTTGCAGAGTGATGGAAAGAACTCTTCTAAAACCAGCTGGAGAAGTGGGATGAGATACAGGAGTAGTGGTGTGTTCTCTGCTGGTAGAGGCTGTACTGCAAGTCCTTGGACTTTGGTTAACAGGTGGTAACAGCTGTGGGGAATGTCCTTGCACTGTGCCACTGGGAGCTTCTCTCAGAGCTCCGCACTGACTCACTTTGTGGTTCACATTCTCAAAAGCAGGTTCCATGTGGCTTTTGCAAAATTCCAGTAGCTGTCTCAGTTTCCTTCTATGACTTAATTTAGTGTTCCAGTTTGGACTTTGGTGCTCAATGGTGTGTAGGGATGTGTCAGTGAACAGGATACCTGATGACTGAGCTTTGCATATGTTTTTTTTTTTAGGAATTGTCCGAGGGGTTGATATGGAGAAGAAGCTTTACCACATCCTGACGCCAGTGCCTCCAGAGAATCTGAGATTAGTGAATTGTCTGCTCCTTGGGAACATTGCCATCCCTAACTGTGTGCTTGTGGGCCAGGTAGGAGCTCACGGGAGGGGTGGGTGCTGGTTGAGCTGCAGCTGGCTGGCAGGTTTTCCATTTTCTTATTCCTGAAGTTGATGCGTGCTGGGAGATGCCTGGGCATCGGTAGATGGTTATCTCTGTGGAATTGTCCTTAAGCACAGAAACCTCCGGAGAAAAGAACATTCTGCTCATGCTTCAGATGCCAAAGTGGGGTTTGGTGATTACTGGGTCCTTCCCACCATTAGCTCTGTCAGCCTGGGGAGGGAAGTGCTTCTCCCTCTGCTGAAGATACAGGTTCTTAAAGTGGTTTCTGGTTTAATTTCTCTGTTTTCCAGCAAGGAATTGAGGGAGAGATCCCCTACGTCACATCTGATTACAACTACAGCATCATGGGCTCAGGGAAACTGAGGAAGAAGAAGCCGCATTTGAAGAAGAGGGAGTTCCCCTTCGAGTGTGATTACACTTGAAGCCTTGGGGTGCTCAGCCAGGGGTTATTTGTGTGGGTCTGAGGAGAGCCAGATGTGATCGCAGGAGCCCTAGGTGCTGCAGAGGCACTGGGCAGGTGGGCAGTTAGATGCTACAGTAGGGCAGGTTTTGATAATGTTTTGTATGTTCAGTTTGTATTTTTGGTGTTTTGTAATAAATATCTACAGTAAACGGTGGGCTGGTTTGGATCTTTTCCTAGGCCATGGCTGACACAGCTCAGGGCAGCTGCTGTCGTGCACACTCTCTGCCTCTGGTCGGGACCTGTTCTCACTGCTGGTCCAGCCCTGAGGGAGCTCTAGGTGTTGGAGCGATCTGTGGTGCCCTGAGTGGAACTTCACCAGGGGAGGGACCCGTGCTGCGGACTGGCACTGTGGCTGGCCCGTGGCTCTGGGTGTCCTGCTTGCTGAGGGCTCTGGGCAAGGAGAGGGGGAGGAAGGAGTCCCACAGTCCCTGAGTGACAAAGATGAAGCTGCTCGGCACTGCAGTCAGCCCATCCTGGCTCTGTGCTGGGATGCTGCTGCCTCCTGCCCTGTGCTGTCCCAGCCGCGTATCTGGTGCTAACAGGGTGAACTCAGTGCCCTGAGCATGGTCTGGGAGCAGCTTGGGCTGGCTTTGACGTGTCCCCAGGTCTGACTGTGCTATGGGTAGAGGGTGGAACAGGATGAGATTGGGGAGGAACTTGTCACCCAGATGCTGCATGGAGCACCAGGGTGCGTGGCCTTGCTGGACCCCACCTGCTGTGCCCCACTGGGACATGAGAGGAACTTTGTTTCTTCCCAGCCCTTTGTCAATTAGCAATTTGCTTCTAAAGGAAGCTGCGGTTGGAAGGAGTCACACAGAGGTGAGTGCCTCTCGTGAAGTTGACGACATTTTTGGGAAAACAGATTACAGGTAATATCAGCGCAGTGCCCTCTTACTGAATCTGTGAGTGCGAAAGTAACCTGGCTTCTAACAGCAGCTCCTGCAAAATGCAGTATGGCTCTGCCTTGGCCCAGACTGGGGAACAGTCCAGCCCTGGGGTCTCCAGCCCCCCAAGCCCAGTGCCTGTTCAGATCCCCTGGGACAGACCTCCTGTGGAGGACGGAGGGATGTGGTGCACCACTTCGGGCCAGAGCTTTTTGGCTGGTAGCTGCTGTGGGCTTGAGTAATCTGCAAAATTGCTTTTATCTGGTTTGGGAAGAGGTTTCCTAGAACTCCAGGAACAAACAGCTGTAAACAAACAAACTGGGATGAGAGGTGAGAAGGGGACAAAGCTGGAGAAGAGCTGCAATGGGCTGTGCAGTGTTGCAGCCTTGTAAAGAGTTAAACTTAATCCAGGCCTAATTATCCCCATATGGCTGCATCTGGCAGTGAAGGAAGAAGTTGGCCAGCACTGGGGCCTGAACAGTGGCTAAAATAAATAAAGGGGCCACGGTGCAGCCAGGGGGAATATCCCAGGCAGGGTGAGACAGGAGTTCAAGTCACGAGGGAGCGGGTGGAAAAATCTTCAGGCAAGGTGAGATGGACATGGGAGAAATACCCAACACTAAAAGCGCCATGGTTGAGCATCCCCCTTGGTGTTGTCACCAGCCCCCAGCATCCACCTCACCTGGCTGAGGGCAACGGATCCTGCCCTGGCTCCATCCCTCGGAGCCGGGGGACAAGTGAGTAACCCCCATGTGCTGAGCTGCAAGTGTCTGGTTTGGGGTGTTTCAGGGGGTTCAAGGTGCCAGTGCCTGCTGCGGCCCAGAGGTGAATGCTGCAGCCTCAGGAAGGGGGAGCCTCACTGGCTCCTGGTGCTCCCTGAGGGGGAGAGAGGGACAGCGCGGGGGCTGGGAGCTTTGGACCATGAACCTTAGCAAAGCATTCCACCAACGAGGTGCGGACACTCAGTTCAGTGATCAGTGTGAAGTCTGTGGCAGCACTTCAAACATCAAGGATGCACCAAATAAAGCAGGATTAATTTTGCAATACATGGGCATCTGTTATCTTTGCAGCAGCAATTTCTCTTGGAACTTCTGGCAAAGGATGCCTAGAAGCAAAAAAACTCTGAGAAGCACCTGGTGCCTCTGTGCGGAGATGCTGGGATGGGTTTGGGGGCTGAGATGGTCTTGGCCTGGCAATTTTGTGTGGGGCAGGATGAAGGTCCCATCTTTTACTCTCTCTGTGGGCTTTAAGCCCTATCTAGTGCTTTCTTGTTTGCTTGGATTTAGCAGGAGGAAAATCCCGGTGAAGATCCCTGGTTTTCCCTGTGCAGGCTGGGGGCCCCCGTGTGCCCACGGGTGCAGGGATACAACCGGGGCTTGGGGCGGCGCATTCCTGCCCCCTCAAAAGCCGGCTGGACAGCAGAGCCGCCAAACAGCCCCCTTCTTCATACTGATTCTTTCCATCACAAGCGCGTCTTGTCTCCTTGGCCGAATGTCTTCCATAGACGGTGGAAAGTGAAATTTGTGCAATGTCTGTAGGAGGCTGAAGAAAGGCCCTTTGTGCGCCCCCCGCGCGGGCGCTGGGCAGCCTCCAGCAGCACCCTCGGCCGCCCCGCGGCTCCCGCCGGCGGCGTCAATGCACCGCTTGTCCAGAGACCGGGACCCACTCTTAAAGCCGGAGTCGGTCTCCCCCGATTAGTCCCACCGGTGGCCCCGTCGGGGCGGGCACGGCTCCGGGGGGCCCCCCGGCCCCAAGCCCAGTATGTTTCTGTACTGGAGGAAGCGGGGTGCCTACGAGCTGGAGGCTTTACCGGCCGGCCTGGCGGGGCTGGAGTACGGGGCAGTGGAGCGCTTCTCCTGGAGCTCCAGCCTGGACGTCAGCGACGAGCTCGGTGGTAGGTGGCTGGGAGGCTTTGGGCAACCGGCAGGCTGTGGCTGAGTGCGGCTGCCCAAAGCCTCAGCCCTGGCAACGAGGGTGAGGGGTTGGGAGAAGCTCCTGGGTGCCGCCGGGATGCCGTGGGAATGCTGCAGGTGCAGCTGGGGAGCGCTCAGCAAAGCGCCCCGTACCACCGGCGCCGCTCCCCCGGGCCCAGGCAGGCGTTTGAAGCAGCCGGCTGCCGCTGCCGTGCTCTCTGCCGCAAGGACGATCCGGTTTCAAAACTCGTTTGCCGTCACCGGGCGCGCCGGGTGTGATAGCACAGCCGGCAGAGGAGAAGGAGGAGGTGACCAAGAGGGGAGAGGAGCTCATGGGGACAGGACCTCTCCTGCAGCCCCCGAGGTGTCAGGTGGGGCCCGGACACCCTCCTGCCTCTGCCGCAAAGCAGAGCTCCCCGCGAGGACCTCGCAGCCCGTGAGCCCGAGGCTCTGGTTCATGTGTGACCCTCGGGCAGGGTCGGCTTTTGGGAACGGCCACGCTGCTCTGGCCGTGCCGGCGGCTGCGGCGTGGGGTTGGTCCCTGGCACCGCCGGCCGCTCCGGCCAGCCTCTAGTTTTTGGTGAGTTTGGAAAACTTTCCCTTGGGTGCATGAAAGAATTTCTTATTTGTTTCCGTTATTATTCCCGATAGGTCAAGTGAAACGGCAGCGGCGGGGGGCGGGGGCCGGCCCAGCCCGGCGGGCGCTGCGGGGCGGCCGCGGGGACAGAGGCCTCATTGTGCTCCTGCCGCGGGGACAGCGCCCGGCCCCTGCTCTCAGCCCTGCTCCCGGAGGGCGCAGATCTGAGCCCTGCCCGGCTGTTTCTGCACCGTCATTCGGCAGCATCCATGGTGCCACAGCAGCCCCGGGATCGCCTCCCAGCTGGGAGTTTGAGCAAGCAGCACCATTCCGAGCTGCTTCCCCCCTTCTCCAAGCAGAAGCAGCAGTTTTTTCAGTGCTGCCTCAAAAGGCAGACTGTTTTATACCGCAGACTGTTTCTAACCCCGGCCTTGGCCGCGGTCTGGCTCGGGTCGGCATGGATGCTGTTTTTGTTGGCAGAAAGGATGCGGGAGAGGGAAGTGGTGCGGCGGGGAAGTCCCTGTGCCGCCGGGCTGGTGTAATAGCCGCGCCACCTGGTAGAGCCGTGCCATTGTGGCACAGCCATGCCACCTGGCCTCTCCACATCCCCGGCATCGGCTCCCTGCCCAGCAGGCAGCTTCCCAGCGGTGCATCCCTGCCTGCAGCGGGGCTGTCCTGCCAGAGGGTGTCTGTACTGCTCGTTTGCCGCTGCGAGCAGCCCGGAGTCTGTTATTTTTAAACGATTAGGTTCGACACATAACAAAAGCCTTCAAAATAGGATTTGTTCCTAAGGCCGATTTAACTGTCAAAGCTTAAAGTGGCTCCTAAGCCCCGCTGGGGGCTGACAGCGGCAGATTTAGTGTTGCTGCTGCAGCCCCAGACCGTGCCAGCCCCAGGGGAGCTGGGACAGGTCCGTGTCCTCACGCTGTACCCCGGCGTGTTGAGCAGGAGGTGCCAGATTCTGTAACTGCGGAGCACACAGTGCGCTCCCCAGGTGGGGATGCATCACTGGCTCTTGGGCGCGGGGCTTCATTCCCCGGGATGAGCTGATGGGCAGCAACGGGTTGAGTCCGAGAGCTTTGCCAAGCTCTTAAACACAGGATTCGTGGTGTGGGGGCCTCAGCATGGCCGCGGAGGGGGCTCACCACGGCACCCAGGCACTGACTCTATTCTCTCCACAGCCGAGCCGTGTCCAGAAGAGGAGACTGTGCTGCGCTGCCAGAACCCCGACTGCGCCGGAGAGAGGAGAGCGGCCAAGGTGGGTCCTGCGGGGTGGGGGCAGCGCCGGGCAGCTGCTGTCTGGGATCTTGTGGGTGAGAAGAGGCTGCCCAACTTGCCAATACCCCTGCCCTAGTCGGCAGCCCCTGTCCTGCTGTGTGCCCCGGCCTGTGCCGGGTGTGCATTCCCTGCTGGTGTCGGGGTCCTGCTGGCATTTAACGGCATGGAGGAGGTTCACTCGTTTTCCCAAGCTGCCGCAGTTTGGGCTAATCCACTCCAGTCTGTCTGTTCCCCCGCTCTCTAACGTGTCGCCAGGGAGGATTTAGGGTCCCTTCTCCCCCACCGGCTGTGCGGGGCCGGGCCAGACTCACGCCCTGGCTCCCGGAGAGTCCCCGGGGTTGCTGTGCGGGGCCGCGGGCGGTGTCTCCGGTGCAGCAGGCAGGACGGCCCCGGGCGTACCGGGGGTGTGCCGCGGTGCTCTGTTTGCACGCCGGGGTGGCAGGGCCGGTGCTGCTGGGGCACACGTGGCACTGGGCTGTAGCTGCCCAGGAGTGCAGCTGGGACTGCCGGGAGCGACTGAGGCCACCCCGCCGCTGTCACCAGACCCCGATGGTGCCTGGCAGGTAGCAGGAGGGGGGAGCCTGGTATGGCTGGGGGCTCATCCTGCAGGATCGTGATCCCACTGGCTTTGTGAGGCACCTGCCGAGGGGCGGCGGAGCTGCCGTGTGCTGGGAGTGCGGTGGGGCTTGGATCAGGAGCTGATCCCTGGGGTGGGCAGAGGGGTTTGGCCATCCCGCCTGGCCCCTCCTTCGGGGATGAGCCCAGGGATGAGTTGCTGGCACAGGGTGGATGAGGAGCCCCGCATCCCTCTGGGACGGCTGCCAAGGGTTCCGGGGGATCTCATTGAATGAGTGCCAGCTGCGGGCGCTGCCTGGAGCCCACGGCCATACTCCCACATGCAGGTGTCACGATGGCCGCGATGGCAGCAACTCAGCGGGACACAGGGTGGGAGAGGAGGGAGGCCAGGTACAGGGGTGTCAGGGGCCGAGGGGTACAGGGGAGTCAGGGGCCGAGGGGTACAGGGTGTCCTGGGGCTGAGGCTGTCTCGAGGCTTGGGATAGGACACTCGTGGATGGCAGTGGGTGCTGCAGAGGGGCCAGCGGCCCCTCGGAGAGAGCGCGGGTGGTGGGAGCGCGTCAGCTCTGACCTCAGCAGCGCCGGGAGGAAGGAGGGCAGGAAGTGGGGGCGGCTGGAGCTGCACAGGCGCTTCCTCCCCTTGCAGCGCGGTGTGCTACAGCAAGCCCGGGCAGGGCTGGCTCCTCCCGGGAGCTCCTCGCACCCCTCCTCGTGCAGGGTGGCCATGGGGGTCCCACACGGGGATGGAGATGTGATAGGAGTGCAGCAGGGCTTGCTTGCACTGGCCGGCGGCACCACAATCCCCAGAAGCGGGGCCAGTAGGAACCCCAGTGAGATGGGCACTGGCCAGGGGACACAGGCTGTGCACTGTGCTGGGGGCCTGGCCGGGGGTTTAAAAATAACCCTCTGTGAATGCCTGGAGGGGTTGGGGCCGCGGCCGTGGCCGCACACAATCGGAGGAAACGCGCCGGCTTTGAGCATTGTTTGGCTGCAGACGCTCACTTCCTCCGTCCTGCCACGGGGACATGGCTCTCGTCAGCACAAAGGGGCTGTGGGGTGCCAGGGCAGCCTCCTGGGCTGCTGCTGAGGTGCTGGTGCCATGGTGCAGGTGACTGTCCCTCAGCTCCCTGTCCAAGCCTCGGCATGTGCAGGTGTCCCAGGGTCTCTGCTCGTTGCGGTGGAACATGGAGGGGCTCTGTGGTGCCCTGTGTCATCACCATGCCCTACAGCACCCACTGCCACATGGCTGTGTCCTGCTCACGCTGCTTTCCCTGTGCCCGCTCTGGCCTCAGCGTTCCTTGTGAGCTGTACTTGGGCATGGGAGAGGGGACCCTACTGCTCATGGTGCTGACCGTCCCTCCTGTCAACACGCCACAGCTGGTGGCCCCGGACAGGCCCTGCCTGATGGACGCATGTCCCCACAGGAATGCCACCATGCAGAGTGCCGGCAGCTGAGCTGCAGTGGCCCCCTCAGCCTGTGTGAGCTCTGCGATGGCCGCCTCCATGGCGCCATGCACTTCGATGGCCACATCTGCTTCGACCTGCCCCCGCAAGGTGAGCCAGCAGAGCTGTGGCACCGCTGCTCCCATGGCTCTGCGCCAGTGGTGCAAGGATGGGAATGATGGAATGCTCTAGGAGCTGGTGCAACTCAGGGGTGGGAGTGGGATGCAGTGGGAGGCAGCACAGGGCTGAGGGAGCTGTCACAGCCCAGCTCGATGCCCGTTTTCAGGCTCCATTCTGGCCCGCAACATGTCAACCCGCTCATGCCCCCCGCGCACCAGCCCTGCCTCTGATGTGGAGGAGGAGGAGGAGGGTCCGACAGAGAGCAGAGGGTGAGCCCCAAGCCCTGCACAGCCCCGTGCAGCCCCAGCCCGCAGCATCCCCATCACCCTGCCTTCCCTGTGTCTGCAGGGAGCGCAGGAGCTCAGCACTGAAGCTGCCCAAGAAGAAGGCTTGGCGCAGGCACACAGACGTAAGGCATCAGCCTCTCTCCCTGGGGCACTCGGCAGGGCAGCAGCATGGCCCTGGTAGGAGGGAGGGAACCCTGGGCAAGCAGCTTTCACTTCCCCCAGGACCCCAGCAAGGAGTGCTTCACCTTGAAGTTTGACCTCAGCATTGACATCGAGGCAGAGATCGTGCCAGCTGTCAAGAAGAAGTCGCTGGGGTGAGTCTACTGGGGACAGGTACAGGAACAATGTGGTGACAGATGCAGAGACAAATACGGGACTCATGTCCTGCAGGGAAGTGCTGCTGCCAGTCTTCGAGAGGAAGGCGATTGAGCTGGGCAAGGTGGATATCTACCTGGACCAGTCCCACACACCGCTGTCCCTGCAGTTCGAGGCATATCGCTTTGGGGGACACTACCTGCGGGTGAAAGGTGTGGCAGGGGCCCTGAGGGAGGGTTGTCTGCCCCGAAGCTCCCAGAGGACACTGACAACCTGATGCTCCCACAGCCAAGCCCGGGGATGAGCTGAAGGTGGAGCAGGCAGTGCGGGATGCCAGGTCAGCCAGCCTGCCCATTCTGCGCCCTGCCAGCACTGCTGCATTCCTTGGGCCAGTGCTGGAGCCGCTGCCAAGACGTCGGGAGGGCACCGAGAGCCTGGTGAGTGCCAGTGCCAGCTCTGGGGAGAGAGAAATTGGGGGTGGGATGACAGTGTGTGTGATCCCCCCGTAGCTGTTCTTTCTGGTGAAGACGGGTCACGGGGCAGCAGCATGATGTCTTCTCCTTGGTCGTGTGTGGTGTGGGCTGAGGTGCCCAAGAGCCACTCTGTCTCCTGGCTGTGCCGTGCTGGCTGTGCTGTGCTGCCTATACTGTGGTAGTGTAGCAACTCAAGCAGTGTCACCAGCCCTTTGCCAGTTACAGGCTGGCACCAAAGCAAACAGGAACTCTGGGGGCCCCAGCAGTGGCTGCCACTCGGTGCCACCCTGACCCTGGGACTCGCCCTGGCCACAGAACTCACTCTGGCTGCTGGCCCTCCTCTCACTGTGGTGCCTGGCAGCTGCTGAGCACAGCTTGGTCCTGCCCTGTGGACCCTGGCCCCAGATAAGGCGTGGGACCGGGCTGGGCGTCACTCCCGTGGGAACAAGGTGCCAGGCCCGTGGAGAGCAGCTCTGCAGGGTCTGACCAGGGGCACACGGTGCTTGGTCCTGTGCCAGCAGGCCCTGAGGGTGGCAAACTGGCTGCGTGGCCGGGGCTGGTGGCCACCCGTGTCCAGCACTATGATGCCTGGCTGCAGGACCGGCAAGGCTCTGGCAGGGCTGGGGGACAAGTGGGCTACCAGCCACCTCTGCGGGGATCTCGGTCCCGACTGCCTTCCCCGGGGCAGGCAGGCATCAAGTTGCACCGGGGCAGTGGGGCTGGCAGCAGCCGGGGCACCTGGAGATATGGCAGCGCAGTGAGTAACGGGGATGGTGCCCATAGCAGCTCTATCTGCCTGGGTCTGGGGACGTGGCAGGGTGTGGGGCCGTGCTGGCGGCAGTGACAGCAGCATGCACTTCCCAGGGCTCGGTGGGAGGCAGGGAGCCCCGGCCCTGTTGGCCTTTGTGCCACGATGAGGAGATGGCAGCGGCCACATCCCGGCACGGCCCAGGGACACGCAGGGAGCAGCAGCCGCTACAGCCGTGCCCGGGGCGGCGGGAGCCGCTTGGCCGTGACCCAGCTCTCGCGACCAGCCGGGGGGCTTTGATCTCCGCTGGTGAATTGTTCAACTCTGGTAGCTTATCTGCCGAGGAGGGAAATTAGGTTTTCGGCGCTGGCCCCACCTCCTTTTGTTTCGGAGGAGCCCGGCCACAGCCTGCCCGGCCCCGGCTCTGCGGTCCGAGCCGGGAGTGCGGCTGGACGGGCACTCGGCCGGGTGCTGCGACCCTCGGGATGCCCTGAGCCCCCGCTGCTGGGGCCGCTTGTCCATGGCCGGCCGGGCTCGGCCAGGCAGCACCCGGGGTCCTGCACCCCCGGGGCCCTGCACCCCCGGGATGCAGGTAGGCAGGTCAGTGCGGGCAGGGGAGCATGGCCGGGGGACCCCACTGCCCGGGGCTGCCATCCTGCGTGTCTGTCCCACGGTGCTCGAGGTCAGCCGTGCTGCTGTCCCCATCCCGGTGCCATGGCTGCGGTGCTTGGCACTGACCCCGGGGACACTGGCTGTCCCCGCTGCAGGCTCCAGGACGGCGAAGGAAGAACATAACAGAGTTCCTGGGGGACACCAGCATCCCCAGCCCCGAGCCAGCCCTGCATGGCAGCAGCTCCCTGCCCACCAATGGCACTGACACCTGGAAGAATCGCGCCGCCAGCCGCTTCAGCGGCTTCTTTGGCTCCGGCACTAGCACGGGCTCCTTCGGGCGGGTAGGTGGGATGCAGGCATGGGGAGGGGGTGTGGGAACTGCCTGTGCTTATGCTGGGGAGCTGGGAGGGGTCCCCCTGGGGCTTGAGACCCTCATTCCACAGGCAGGGCGAGTGGGTCCATGGCACACGCCCATTTGGCCCTGGCCCAGCGACTCTGTCCCCCACTTTTGGCCAGGAGACTGAGAAGCTGGAGCAGCTGGTGAACAGGCTGCATGCCTACAGCACCTTTGGGCTGCCCAAGCTGCCTCCCCAGCTCCGCTTTGACCGTGACTCCTGGGAGGAGGACGGGGACGAGGCTGGGCTGGCACTGGAGGACAGCTGGCAGCAGATCATCCAGGACACAGAGGTAAGGACAGGGCCTGGGGAGCCACAGGGGCTCTGCCAAGCCCCCAGCGCCGTGCTGACACTCAGCCTGGCAGGCCCTGTCACGCCGGCAGTGCCACCAGCAGGAAGCCATCTGGGAGCTGCTGCACACCGAGGCCACCTACATCCGGAACCTCAAAGTCATCACCGATGTGAGTGTTGGCAGCTACTGCGCCGTGCCGGGGCCGGGGGCTGTGGCTGCAGCTCACCGGCTCCCTGCTCTCTCCCCACAGCTCTTCCTCTCCTGCCTGGTGAACCTGCAGGAGTCGGGGCTGCTCTGTGAGGTGAGTGCAGGGGACTGCAGGGGAACAGGGTGTTTGGGGATGGGTCCTCAGCCTTGCCACACGTGGGGTGGAGGTGCCGTTCCCGCCTCACTGCCCGCCTCACTGCCCGCCTCACCCCCACAGGTGGACGCCGAGCGGCTCTTCAGCAACATCGGGGAGATCATCCGGCTGCACTGCAAGCTGTGGCGCAGCGTCATGGCCCCTGTGCTGGCCAAGGCACGGCGGACCGGGGCATTACTTGACCCAACTGACTTCCTCGATGGCTTCAAGATGGTGAGTGGGGATGCCATGCTATGGGTGGGGAGCCATGCCATGCTGTGTGCCGCCTGGTGACCTCCTTGTGTCCCCAGTTCGGGTCCCTGTTCAAGCCCTATGTGCGGTACTGCATGGAGGAGGAGGGATGCATGGAGTACATGCGGGCGCTGCTGCGGGACAGCGAGCTCTTCCGCACCTATGTGACGGTAAGGGGAGGGCAGGGGCCAAGGCTGGGGCTGGGGCGGTGCCAGTGCTAACGCCTGCGTGCCACAGTGGGCCGAGAAGCAGGAGCAGTGCAGCCGCCTGAAGCTGAGTGACATGTTGGTGAAGCCTCACCAGCGCCTCACCAAGTACCCGCTGCTCCTCAAGTCTATCCTGAAGAAGACGGATGACCCACGCGCCCGTGACGCCATCACCACCATGGTAAGGGATCGGGGGTGGGGGGCAGCTGGTTTGGTAGTCCCAGGTCCCTCAAACTCACCACCACCCCTGGCACAGATCAACTCTGTGGAGCGCTTCATCAATGATGTCAACTCGCGGATGCGCCAGCGGCAGGAGCGGCAACGCCTGGATGCCATCCTCAGCCGCATCGATGCCTACGAGGTGGTGGAGGGCAGCACAGATGAGGTGGACAAGGTAGGCTGGACATGGTGAAGCTGCCATCTCCTGCCATGCCGTGCCATGCCATGCCATGCCATGCCATGCCATGCCATGCCATGCCATGCCATGCCATGCTGCTCAATGCCACCCTCTGCCACACTGCTATGCCACCCTGCCATGCCACCCTATGTCACTTCATGCCGAGCCACCCCATGCTATGTCATGCCATGCCACGCCGCCTAAGCCATGTTACCCCATGCACCCTATGCTGACACCGGGGGCTCCCGGCAGCTGCTTAAAGAGTTCCTGCGGCTTGACCTGACGGCCCCCATCCCTGGCACCTCCCCGGAGGACACCCGGCAGCTCCTTCTCGAGGGCAGCCTGCGGATGCGGGAAGGTAAAGATAGCAAGGTGAGGACGAGGGGACGAGGAGGTCTCGGCCCCAGCCCCTGCCCCAGCCCACCCTCCCTCCCTCACTCCATTGACCGTCACCCATGGCCCCACTCCCACCCCCAGATGGAGGTCTACTGCTTCCTCTTCACTGACCTCTTCCTCATCACCAAGCCCTTCAAGAAGGCTGAGCGCACCAAGGTGATCCGGCAGCCCTTGCTGGTGGACAGGGTTGTCTGCCGGGAGCTCAGGGACCCGGGTGAGCAACACTGGGGGCAAGAGGGACTGCAGGGGTGTCCCTGGACACTGCTGACAGTCCCTGCCCACAGGCTCCTTCCTCCTCATCTACCTGAATGAGCTGGGGAGCGCTGTGGCTGCCTACACCTTCCAGACCGGTGGGCAGCTGTGCCGCAGCTGGGTCGAGGCAGTGCGCAATGCCCAGGTGAGAGTACATGGCTGGGTGAGGGACCTGTGGGTGCCCTGTGCGCACCCCAATCCTCATTCCCATCACTGATGCCTCCGCTTCCCAGAACCTACTGCAGCGGCTGCGGCAGCGCCGTCGCGTGGAGGAGGAAGAGGAGGAAGAGGAGGAGGAGGAGGAGGATGGTGAGAGTGGCACCTCAGTTGCCAGTTCACCTACCATCCTACGACACAGCAGCGCCAGCCCAGACTCACAGCAGTGGTAGGGAGCAGGAGGGGGGTCCCTGCACACCCTCAGCCTGGCACAGGCCCCTCCTCACCTTTTTGCCTCCACAGCCCCTCCGACGGCTCCACCGAGACGCTCGCCATGGTGGCGGCAGACGGTGGCGACGAGCTCTCCTCCCCAGACTGGGACGCAGGACCCTTCAGCTCAGCCTCAGACGGCTCCTCCGTCAGCACCAGCACCTCCATCGGCACTGGCACCTCTGCCGAGACCCCCACCTCCGCCGAGACCCCCACCCGGGAGCTGCCTGCAGGCGCCCTGCCTGTGCCCCCGCCCCATGGCGTGGCCTCTCCAGGCAGCGGCTGCCGCTCGTCCTCCATCGACAGCGCCTATGGCACGCTCTCACCAGCCTCCCTGCGGGACTTTGGCCAGCAGCCAGAGGGGATGGCCGAGGAGGGGCAGGAGCCCGCCCGGGCCCCTCCGGCTCCCCGGCCTGCCTCGCCCCGGCTGCGCCGCCGGACCCCCGTGCAGCTCCTGCCCTACCCGGCCAGGGTGCTTAAGTCGAAGTCGGAGGCCAGCTTGCCCCAACTCCTGTCCCCCACTTCCCCAGGCCCTCTAAGCCAAAGCCGCAGCCTCTCTGACCTCTGTGCTGGTTCTCCCCGAACTAGCCAAGACCCTGCACCCCTGGTTGCCCCCGGCAGCAGTGGCAGCTCCACATCAGAGCTCTCTGAGCCAGAGGAGCCAGTGGAGAGCCTGGCATCCCCCCAAGGGGAACTCAGGCATGACCCTCCAACTCCCGCCCGCCGGACCCTCTCGGACCCGCAGTCGGCACAGCACCGCAAGCTGACACTGGCGCAGCTGTACCGGATCCGGACCACGCTGCTGCTCAACTCCACGCTGACGGCCTCGTATGCACAGGCTGCCTGCTCCCGGGGGATGCCCCTGCCCTTCCAGGGTCTTCCCAGGGGCTGAGTCCCAGTGCTGAGGGATCTCTCCTCGCTCTGTGTCTTGCAGGGAGGTCTGAGAGCCGCCGGCGTGGAAAGGACAGATGCATGGATGCACCGAGGAGCTTCTCCTGCTTCTAACCGTAGCGTAATCCCGGGGCCAGGCAGAGCGGGCACTGGGATGCCACGCTGGTGGGGACATGGATGGGGATGCAGACCAGTCCCCTTGGCGAGGACGTGTCCTGGGCATGGTGGTGCGGGGCTGGACGTGGCACATGGCTTGTGCTGGACCCTTGTCCACTGACATGAGAGTTGTCAGGCAGGGTGCCCTGGGGCTGTTGGGGGCTGTGGGAGGCTGTGGGTCAGCTCCTGGAGGCGAGGAAGGGATGATGATGTCGGCAGTGGTGAGTGGGGAAGGTGCTGAGAGGGACGGGATGCCGATGGCACGGTGGTGTGGAGAGTGCGGGGAGGAGGCTGGGGCTGGTGGCAGGAGGGGACGGTGCAGGGCTGAGGCAAGTTTGCCCTGTGGGGTTGGCAGTGGATGGCAGCACCTGGGCCGGAGTGTGGGAGCCACAGTGGGACATGGCGGTGGTCAGAGCCCCGGCTGCCCCTCCATGCCAGGCTGCACTCCACGTCCCAGCTGAGCAATAAACCCAGCTGGTGCACGCTCACGCCTGCCTCGCCTCTCCTTTGGCTTCAGCGGCACCCCAGGCTGGGTGGCACCGGGGTGGGCATGGCGCAGCTGAGGGAGCTCCACTGGGACAGACGAAGATGGGGCTGGGGCCAGTTCCAGCCTCCTGTCCTGTAGCTGGGGGGGAGATGGAGCCCTGGGGTTGGGGTCAGCACGGCTCCCCACACACCCTGCATCCCCCGCCACCCCTGCTACCGTGGGTCTGTGCCAACGGGCAAGGGAGGGCGGCGGCCGGGCCCGCGGCGAGGCAGTGCAGGTCCCTCCCGCGCCTAGCACTCCCGTCATGTGGTTTCGTACCCCCTGGACTCATTTCCAAAAAAGCATTTCCTCCTGCTGTGGTTGGGCGTAAAAGCCTGTGTGGGGAGCGCTGGCGCTCACTCGCCACGCGTCGCGTGCTGCTGACGGCAGCCATGGGGTGCCGGGGCACCCTGCCCGGGCACTGAGCTGCCCCGACACCCCACCGCTCCTGCTGCCCGGCTCCCCTCACCGCCCGGCATGACCCAGCCGCATCGGCCACAAGGATGAAGTGTTGCTGCCCTGGGGTGGCTTGGGTGAGTGCGGTGGCGTGGGGGTCTCATGGAGCCCTGGCACCAATTGTGGGATGTCCTATGGCTGTGGTCATAACGGGTCTGGAGGAGGGAGGGAGGAAGGTGGATTAACTCCAGTGCAAAGCGCGCCAAAACCGCTTTGCCCTCTGGCTAACTGCTGGGGCTGGGCTCTGCTCACCAAAGTGCTCAGGGTGTGGCGTGACCACGGGGGCCACAGGCCGTGAAGATCTCGGCCACAGACAGGATGCGGCCGTGGGGAGCGTGGGGTCAGTCATGGGGCTACAGGCAGGGCAGCGCCACTGCGATTGGCTACACCGACAGCCTGCGGGAGGCTTTCTTCGGGGCTGGGCGCACGGACGGCCGTCCCGGCACTCGGGCGCCGGGAGCGGCGGCTGCGTTATTGGCGGGAGAGGCGCTTGCACGGCACAGGCAGCGGTGGCTCTCCCCACCGCTCAGCCAGTCCGGGGCTCGCTCCGTGCCCACGGCTCCCCTGCCCGCCGGGCACATGCTCCCCACGCTGGGCAGGGGCTGCTGCCCGTCTGCGGGAGGGTTGAGCGGGCAGGGCCCCGCTGCGGGACGGTCGTGCCTCAGCGGTGACTCAGATGTGCCGCTGGCAGCCGGGGCTGAGGCAGCCGCCCGAATCTGCCGGCAGCGCTCTGCGTGTGCGGGGCGGCCCAGCGCGGTTTTCAGTCTGCCGGTGGCGGCGGATTTAGTAGAAAATGATTCAACTGCCGTAATCGGGGCCATCACGGCTGGGAAATCCAGCCCCCAAGCGAGGAATCCCCTGGCTCCTTGCCCACACTGTCAGCGCCACGGTCCTCTCAGCCCCGGCCCGGCCTGTGGAAGGGGTGTCAGCGTAGGCACTGCTCGCTACCCCCACCGGGGCTTCCAGGGGAGCGGGGCTGCCCTGTGGGGACAGCACCTGGCACCCCGCGGGGGAGCAGTGACCTACTTTGGGACGCACGTAACGAGACGCGATAGCATCGAGGAGAGCATGAGCCAGGCACGTCTTCCTCTCGGGGAGGAAATCACCTCCTCTGTGAGGGAGATAAACCCCAGGAAAGCCAAAGCTGGCAGTGTTAACCCCTACGCGCCCGGCTGCCGACACCTCCCTGAGCTGGCGATCTCTGGCACCACCAGCAGTCCGTGTGCCCGACTCATTCATCCCCACCCCTGGGGACATGGCAGGGGTCCTGTTGGCACAGGCGGTCGAGGATCCCGGTGCCACTCCCTAGCCAGCCTGGAAGTACCATTTGCAGAGCACACGGGGGCACCTGACAGCAGCCCCCTGGGCACAGGCTGTGGCACAGTGGCCCCCACAGTGCCAGCCGGAAGTTGCTTGCTCGTGTACTGCGGGGAAAGCAGAGCACAGGGACTGCCGTGGGGCATTCCCGGCCCTGGGGCAGCACACCCACGCAGCTCTGGCGCAGAGGGCCACGGCACCAGCCGTTCTGCCCTGTGCAGGCACCAGTGTCCACAGAGTTCCAGGTACGGCTCTAGCTTCGGTAGCCCGGCGTGAGCTGGTGTGAGGGCCGTCCCCCAGGGGTGCACGGCTCCTGGAGCACCCCGCCTGCCTGCAGCCCTGCTCTCTCCCTGCTTGCAGGTGATCTTGGCAGCGCTGTGGCTGGCGGCCAGCGAATCGCAGCCTCCAGGGTTGCGGGACCACGCCGTGCCGCAAAGGCAGCGGGTCCTGCTGCGGCCGCTCCTCCGCCTGCGGAGATATGCCCCCAGACGCTCCTGCCCCGCCGGCATGAAGTGGATCGAGTCTGCTCACCACTGCTGTACCCCGTGTCCCGCAGGTGAGCGCTGCCCGGTCCATGTGGCATGGCACAGCACACCATGGCACAGCAGGTTCATTGCTGCAGGTGGCCGTGCTCCCTGTCACCCCACTGTCCCTGCAGGGACATTCCTGTCCAAGCCCTGCACAAGTCCTGAGAATAGCAGCGAATGCCGCGTCTGTCCTGCTGGCACCTTCCGCACCCAGCCCAACACCCTCAGCGAGTGCCAGGCTTGCTACGAGTGTGACCGACAAGGTGAGCTGACACCACACCACGCCACGTCACGCCGCACCACGCAGTGCTGTGCTGTGCATTGTAGCCGTGCCATGTTGCTCACCGCCTGCCTTCTGCAGCTTTCCAGAGTGTGCTCAGCAACTGCTCGGCCACCAGCAACGTCGCCTGTGGCTGTGAGCCTGGCCACTTCCGTGTCTGCCGTCACCCGCAGTGCACCGATTTCTCTTGCCAGAAATGCCAGCCCTGCACCGGACGCCTCATCCAGCGACCCTGTGAGTGCTGCCAGCTGCCCCATGGCACAGCCTGCCAACTGTGCCTCCTCTGGCTGTGCCACTCTACTCATGCCCACATTTTCCCCAGGCTCGGAGGACGAGGACGCACTCTGTGACAGCAGCTGCAAACCTGACTTCTACAGAGAAGGAGACGAGTGCCGGCCATGCCACACGTAAGCGTCGACTCTCCCTGTGCCCCAGCCGGGAACACATGTGGGGCCCGTGGCATGGCACAGCATGGCACCCATGAGTTCCATCTCCTTGCAGGAGCACACTGGACACGTGTGGCAAAGAATGCCAGGAAGTGTGCAGCAGCAGCAGTAGCGACCAAGGTATGGGGACAATGGGTCCAGGGGTGGTGGAGTGCAGTCACTATGCCGGCCAGCTGATGGCAATGCTCCTGCTCCTCCTTGCAGGCTCAGGTCTGGAGTATATCCTGCTGGGACTCACCGGGCCCCTCTTCCTGGGTGCCCTTGCCATCTACCACAAGAGGAAGAGGCTCTGGCATAATTCCCTGGCAGACAGTCCCCTCCCCACGGCATGTGCAGCCACCCCTATGACCAGGTCTGCAGCCACACCATGGTGCCAGTTCAGTGCCCGGAGGTGGGACAACCTGTGCTGGACCCAGCCATACTCCCCACCGGGGACAGTGCGTGCCACTGGCATGGCAAGGCAGAGCCCCAAGCACCTGCTGTGGGAGAAGCCCAGTGACGAGGAGGAGCCCTCTGCCCCCCCGGAACCCCGCGGTGCCCTGCTGCAGGGCAGCCAGCTCTATGCCGTCATCGATGTGGTGCCGGTACGGCGCTGGAAGGAGTTCATGCGGATGCTGGAGCTGCGGGAGGCGGAGATTGAGCTGGTAGAGCTGGAGGTGGCCCACATCCGTGACCAGCAGTACGAGATGCTGAAGCGCTGGTGCCAGCAGACCAGTGCCACACTGGACCACATCTTTGCCGCCCTAGAGCGCATGGAGCTGGCCGGCTGTGCCGAGGCACTGCGCCAGAGTCTGCCCGCGGGACCCTGACCCCCAGTGTCATCACCCTGGCACAGGGAGGTCACCTCCACATTTCACTGGGCGTCTCATCCCAGCCATACCCCTAAGTATTGTTACTTATGCCGTGTAGACATTTTATGTCAGTTTTATGCCCCCTTCCCACCTGCCCGTCCCCTCTATTTATGTCCCCCTGCTCCCAGGGCTGGGGACGACCCCATGTCCCAGCACGTCGGCTGTCCAGCCACTCGCGGGACGAGCAGGCACTGAGCCCACCGCGAACCCATGGGATAGTTCTCAAGGCTGCCCGCTGCCGGGCACTCCCTCCCCCGCCCCAATAAAGTGGTGTGTTCTCCATCCACCAGCCCCTGTCCTTCCTCACATGGCTGCGCCGGCCAGGCACCAGGGCACTGCTGGCCTCAGGGCTACCACTGGTGATGTGGCCAGCACAGGTGACAGGCAATGTGGGTGCTGGCAGAGATGCAGGCGGTGTGGGTGATGGGGGTGGTTGTGGGGGTGTGGGTGAGGGGGGCACCGCTGTGGGTGAGCATGGTGTGGGCGGGGGATGGTGTGGGCAGCCCCAGGAAGGCGCGGGGCACTGCTGGCGGGGTTTATCGTTTTAATCGCTGGAAAGGCAGGCGGTCTGGGCAGAGGTGAGCCGGGAGCTGGCCTTGAGCGGCTCTGGAGGGGCAGGAGTGAGGGCGAGCGCGCTGCAATGGCGAGTGGTGCCAGCGGGGAGTGCGGCGAGCCCAGCCGCGGCGGCCGAGCCGGGCAGTGCACAAGGAGCCGTGCGTCCCACGCCGCGGCAGCTCGCTTTGCCACGGGCAGCACAGGGTGGCGGTGGGCTGGCGGCC
>VZRL01005776.1:720908-779555 GCA_013397895.1 Origma solitaria | reverse complement strand
CCTGCCACTTCTACTCGGCTCATCGCCCGCCCTGCTGGCAGCTCCCGGCCTGCGCGGCCGCCTGGCTCTCGCCCTGCACGTGGCGGGCGTGAACGCGGCGCTGCTGCTGCTCTACCCGCGGCCACTGTACAAGGTACGGGTTGGCCCCGGCGAGCGTGGGGGTGGAGTGCGGCCGGGGAGGCTCCGGTCCCGGGGTGTGGCGGTCGGGATAGCCCGGGCCCGGGGAGCGGCTGCGGTAGCGCGTTCTCCCCTCCGTGTGCTTGCAGATCGCCGTCCGGGCCTGTTTCCTGGGCTTCGCCTTCGGTTGTGGGCTACTGCTGAGCGCCGGCCGCTCCGCCTGGCGCCACTTCGGATGGTAAGGGCCGGGCCGGGCAGCTGGGCGGGCGCGGTGCCCCCGGCCCTCCTAAACCTGCCTTCCCTCCCGCCGCAGGTACATGTGTTCCCTCTCCCTCTTTCACTACTCGGAGTATCTGGTGACAGCCATCAACAACCCGCGTAGCCTCTCGCTGGACTCCTTCCTCCTCAACCACAGCTTTGAGTACAACCTGGCTGCCTTGTCTTCCTGGGTGGAGTTCACGCTGGAGAAGCTCTTCTTCCCAGGTGGGCCACCCTGTCCCTCCCTGACTCTCCCCAGCTGCCTGGCTTGCCTGGGGTCCATCTGTCTGGTAGCAAAGTGCAGGTGACCCTCAGCTTGCTGCCCCGTGACAGCCCTGCAGCAGCTTTGCCATGGTCATAATCCCTCTGTGCTCAAAGCCTCTCAGGTTGGATTTCGGGAGGGCAGGGGGGAGCCTCCCCCCACTCTGACATGCCAGGCCAGGGGATCTTCAATCCCTTTCCTGCCTTGGTGGTACAAGAATAACGCATCAGGTACACCTGGGTGTCACCTTTTCATAGGAATAAAATCAAGTCATCAAAATATATTGCTGTTTGCCCAGTCTGGGCCAAACTGGCTGTGCTTTTCTGTTTATTCTTGGGAGAGGAAAGCTGTTCCCCTTTCTTGTTTCGTAGCGGCCTGAGCATGTCCTTGGCTGTGCCTTGTGTTGGCTTTGCTCAGCCCCTACAGCTGGGCCCCACGGGCTAATCCGTGCTAACACCAGGCAGGGGTTGCTGGTTTTATCTGTTGGGTGCAGGATGGCAGCATGTGGCTGCTGCTGTCACATATTTTGCTTTGAGATGGGGGCCAAAGCCCACTCACTGAGCAGCCCCCTGCACCCCCTCGAGACCCGTGCAAACCTGTTGTGCCCCTCTCTGTCCATGCAGAGCTGAAGCAGATCACCTGGCTGAGCACGGTGGGGCTGCTGATGGTGATATTCGGGGACTGCCTGAGGAAGGCAGCCATGCTTACGGCCGGCTCCAACTTCAACCACATCGTGCAGAATGAGAAATCTGAAACCCATACTTTGGTGACGAGTGGGGTGTACGGGTGGTTCCGGCACCCATCCTATGTGGGATGGTTTTACTGGAGTATTGGAACACAGGTACAGTATCCAACGTGCTCAGATACTTTTGTGTCAGGGCTCCAGTCTTTGCTCTCAATGCTGACCACACTGTGATGGGGTGCAGACAGCATTCCGTGGCATAGGTAGCCTGGGCATGGATTCTGCTGCCTCCCACTGGCAAACAGGGAATCAGGAATCACTGAGCACTCTACCCCATGTGATCTTTGGGAAGATCCTGTGGCCTTAATTTTCTCTGTGCAGTAAGAAGGTGTGGTGGAGCTGGGGTTTGAGCCAGAACTCTCTCAGATGCTTGGGGTGTTATTTGCTGCTGGTCTAAAGCTGGTGTCCAGAGTTTTCTGTATGCCTGTGGTCAAAATGCCATCCATGAGTGGTCAGACAACCTGGCTCCTGCCAAACAACAGTCCTGTGGTGGAGGGCAAGGAAACTCCCTGACCAGAGGGTCAGCTCTGGCCAGCTGCGGGTGAGCTGTAGCTCAGTGCTGCTATAGCTGTGTGTTCCTGTGGCTGGCTGGGGGTTGGCATTGGATTGTACTTTTCTGGAGAGAGTCCATAAGGGTGGCACAGGGAGCTTTTGAGAGCTGGGGTGGTGGAGCCAGTGCTGCCTGTGTGCTGCTTTCTTCATTCTGGGGAGAAACTAGTGCTTATGAAGTTTCACAGGGAGTGTTGGAATCTTTTCTTTTTCTGTGTCAATGTTACTGGAGGGGGATGAGCTGTGGGGTTGGGGCAGCCTTGGGTTCCTGAGGGGATGCTCACCAGCAGCATGTGTTCCAGGTGTTGCTCTGCAATCCCATCTGTGTGGTGGGCTACGCACTGGCGTCCTGGCGCTTCTTCAGGGAGCGAATCGAGGAGGAGGAGATCACACTCATTCACTTCTTCGGAGAAGAGTACCTGGAGTACAAAAGGAAGGTGCCATCGGGTCTTCCTTTTATTAAAGGAGTCAAATTGGAACTGTAACATGGGCAAAAACCAGACTGGCTGAGCAAACGCCCGGCTCCTGCTGCGCCTGGTGCCTGTGTGGCACCAGCATCGGGAGGTGCCTGTTGGTATTTCCTGGCCACCCAGGAGGAGCTGGTGGAGGGCTGTGGCGTTGGGCAGCCTGCTGGGTCACAACAGATCAGAAGCTTGTTCCTTCTCCTCGAGATCAGTCCTTCGTTGCACATTCAGGGATCTTCCAGATAACTTAGCCTGTAGCGACCCTAAAGAGAATGAATCCTTCTACCTGCAGCAGCTGAATTGTCTTGGAACACCTCTGGAACAGATTCTGCCAGAAAACAGCAGTGCCCTCCTGGCCCTGGGCAGGGAAGGTGCTGGGCAGCAGATTGTTCCTGTTGCGTAATTCGATTTTAAAGCTTTCTGACCTCGTGAGCCCGGTGATACGGCTTTAATCTCCTTAGGCCAGACTCCTTGAGCGAGCACTGGGGTGGCTGTGGGAGCAGCCTCTGGCTCTGCTTGTCCTTGAAGCACCAGAGTGCCGGCAGCATGGCACCGCTCAGCTCTCTCTGGGCCTTGGGGTCCGCAGGGAGGGTTCTGCTGCTCCCTTCATGCCATTGGATTTGAGCACCTCTGGGCCCACTCTGCCTCCTTCGGATGCTGCTGCGGATGCAGTGTCACTGCTCCAGCCGCTGCCTCCTGCTGCCACCTCTGTTCCTTCTTCCTGCTTCCAAATCGCGCTGCTTCCTAGCCTGCCAGGCTGCCTCCATCTTGCAGAGATCCCAGGATTTTGGGTTGTGAAAGAACCACAGCTGCCAGGCGTGCCAAGGGCTTTAGTCCCTGAGATCCCTCCCTGCACTTTTGGGCAAAAGCTGTGATGTTGGGGCAAGTAGGAGATGCTTCTAGGGAAATCTCCAACCAGGGCTAGCTAATGCTCTTTTATAGTGACCATTTGGAAATGGTTCCCACTGAGCTGTGTGGTATAACTTTGTTGTTATATACCAAAGAGGTTCACTGTTTTCTTGAGTTCTACATTATTCTTCCTTGCTGGAATGGAAATGAGTTGCTTGTCAGTTCATGCTTGGAGCTTGTGGCGTTCCATGGGGAAGGTGCTGCGGTACGGCTCAGGAAGGGGCACTTGGTGAGAATGGCTTGGGATTGGTTTTAGGTTTTCTTTTTTTATAAAAAAAACCTGTGAGAAAACATTGCCAATGTCTGTCTGGTTTTTTGAAGGCCTCTCAAGGTGCTGGTGGCATCATGGAAACTGGAATCTTTTGTAATTCCTGGTGGGTTCTTAAAACGCTCCAGCGCTGCATTGAGGCATGATTGTGGCTCAGTGACTTGTGGGGCTGTGCGGCCAAAGGGATGAGGCTGACCACAGAGCATCTGCCTGATACCCTTGCTGGTGACTTGTCCTTTGCTGAGCAGGGTTTTGGCTTAGGAGAAAAGAACAAAGGTGAAAATGCACCATTGGAGGCTGATCTGCTCTGGGCACTCTGAGGCTCCGCTCGGGCTGTTTGTGTCTCAGGGAAGCTTGGTCTGATGTTGCAGCCAGTGGTGCCTTGGGCAGGTTAATCTGTAACTAATTTTTTTGTAGGCAGCAATGTTCCTGCTCTGCCCTTGATCAAAGGAACTTTGAAACAAGCAATTGTCACTTGGGTTTGATGTGCTGACAACAGAAACAAAGCCTCATTCCCATTTGTTCTTCATAGTAAATGCATCCTAATTTCACAAGTGCCAGTTCCAGCTGTGCAGGCTCTGTCCAAGTGTGATGCGTTGGCACCAAAAGAAAGGGATAAACTTCACCTTGAGCAAAACCTTCAGTGTCTCTTGGTGCTTTTGAGACCAGCATTCTCTCTTAACCTTTCCTTTTCCCAAATCCTGTGACCAGAAGCTCTGTGAGGAGACAGCAGCTCACCAGGTGTGGGGAAGGCATGTGAAGCTTTAGGGAAAAGCTGGAGTAATCCATGAAACCCTGCCCTCTGTGCCACAGCAATCAGTAAGTTCTTAGCTAGCTCCAATGTGCAGGGAGCCTCTGGCAGCTGTTCCTGGCACCTGGCCCATGTTGGTGCATTGCTGCTCAGCACTTAACAGGATGCTCCAACACCCGGCCATGTACCCCCAGCTCTGCCCTGCACCAGGAGTGGTTATTTTTCTCCATAATTTGCAGACACTGTGGTTTTAGGAGCAGCTGGGCACCCTTAGCCAGCAGATCCCTTTTGTCAGCACTGCAGAATCACGCAGACATGGACAACTGCACCCTTTTATTTCACTCTGATACACGCAAGGGAAAGCACAGTTTTTCAGAAGCAAGTCCATCTGAGGCCTTTGTATGTGCTGCAGACATGGCTGCCTGCGCTGTTTCCTGCCCTGGCTTGTGGCACTAGGCAAGAGGAGCTGGTCAGTGACCGGGGCACGGCTCTGCCCAGCAGCTCTGCCACGTGCCCGGCACTGGGCTCTATGGTGCTGGCTCTTTCGGGGCAGGACTCTCTGCTCCAGTGTTCTGCTGGCCCCTGCAGCAGTCTTTGTTTTTTGGGGAGGGGTTTCTGGAGGTGTCCCTGGGCACAAAGCCCTCCCCAGGGCTGGCTGAAGCCCCCTTACTGCCAGGCGAGGCATCCCTGGGGAAGGGAAGGCACCTTGACAGGGTCACTGTCTGGGAAACGGCATGGGAGGAACTTGGCACTCAGGTGCTTGCTGGCACCTACCTTGGCACCACTTCGTTGTCATCACAGATCTTGAGCAGCATCTGGGCCTGTTCTTTTGGCTCCTGGGGCTCCTGCAGCCTGTGACAGGATGGGCGTGAGCCATGGCTACATCCCCCCTGGCCCTGAAAGCCCCTGCGCCCCTCACCTGGGTTCCAGCCGCTCCTTCACTTTGGCGATAGAGCGAACATAGGGTGCGATCTGCTTGGTGATGGTGCTCAGGCAGCTGTTCTCCTGCCGCAGCTGCAGCAGGTCATGGAGCTGGGCTGTGGGTGAGAGGAGTGGGCTGGGGCACAGCCACCCCCACAGCGCAGGCACAGGGGCCATGGGGAGGGAGTGCGAGGTCACCAGTACCTTCATAGATCTCCTGCTCGTTTGCTACCCGCTGGTAGGTCTCCTCCCAAACCTGGAAAGAGAGGGATCCAGGCAGTGTGTGGCGGTACGGCACAGAGGCGCCCTGCTCTGCCCCGATGTGCTAGCCGTACCTCCTCAAAGACACTGCGCATCATCTCCACGGCGGAGTAGTGAGCTGCGATCTGCACGTCCATCTGTAGGGACTTCTGCAGGATCTCACTCATGATCTCTGATTTGATGAGTGAGTGGTGCTTCGTGAGGTCACGGTGAAGCTCCTGCACCTGGTCCTTCAGGCTCTGGATCTCCGCCTGCAGCATCTGCGGGGACCGGGGGGCAGAGCCACATGAGCAGCATCGACCTGGCCTGTCCTGCCCCGTCCCATCCCGCTCCAAACCACACTCCCTACCCGATAGGTGTTCTCGTAGTTGCGGCAGTGCTCAGCGAAGGGGGTCTCGCGCCCCTCGGCCAGCAGCACTTTCGTGCTGATGTACCGATGCATTGTTGGCTTCTTTACCATGGGGCCGGTGGACATTTTGTCACTGATGGGGAGGCAGCTGGGCACCATGAGGGTCTTGGAGCATTGGCCACTGGGGAGCCTGCATGGAGAGGTGACCGTGACATGCTGCAGGTGAGCAGCAGCAGGGGCAAGATGCCAGGAACCACGCCGCCAGCTCAGCCCCACCGCCCCTGGGCTCTAGTCGGCCTGGGGATGTGCTGGTCCCACATGTCCCTTCCCTCACCCAAGCATAGGGGTTCAGTCAGAGGTGCCTTATGCTTCCCCAAAATCAGGTTTCTGTGGGCTGCTCTCCCAATTCCTGCAGCTTTGGAACCGGCTGTGGCAGTGAGAAGCCAGGAACAGAGCGTGGCACCCACCAGTTTTCTAAAGGGCGGGATACAGCTCGCTCCCTCACTGCTGGTATCTCCTGGCCCCTTGGCAGGCACCACTGCCCCTCTGTCTCCCCCCATCCCGTGGTCTTCCCATCCTAACCACCACCATTGGTCCTACCGTGCAGTGCTGTGCTCCCCCCGCCTGTGCTGGGGCCAACAGCCCCCAGGAGCTCAGCCACCCTGCAGCGCTGAGCCTGGCTGGGGGCGAGGAGCGGTCCCCATGGGGCGGCAGTGCCTGTTTGTCCTCTCTGTCCAGGAGGGCCTGGCAGGGCTGGTGCTGCCGTGACATCAACAGGCCTAAATATATCCCGGGTGAAGAATGGCTGAGCTCTTCTCTGAAATTCTGATAAAAATAGTGGCAGACAAAGAGGCTGTGGTGCCACGGGCATGTGGGCGAGCAGGAGCTGGCCCAGATGGAGTACCCATGGACTGTGTCAGGGGCCGGGCTGGGGAACACAGACTCAACCAGGTCCCCGGCTGCCAGCCCTGCTGCTGCCCGCCCTGTTGCCACCCACCCCACTTCCCAGAAGTGTCACTTGAAGCCTGTTGTTCATCAGTGCAGCTGTGCCCGTGCTGTCCCAGTACCACTGCTGAGGTGACAGGTTCAAGGGCAGCAGCAGAGGCAAGTTTGGCACAGTGGGATGCTGAGGGAGCTGTGCAGTGTGGCACGAGGCAGGGGACGCAGTAGCACGTGTGCCCTGGGTGTGATCCTAGCACCTCACATGTTTGTGCCAGTGATGCCAGGACCGATGCCACCGGCACTGCCCACCACAGAGCGGCGGGGGCTGAGCATCAGGAGGGGCTCCAGGCAGCGGGCAAACTCTGCCCGGTACTCGCTGTTGATCTGGGGAATGAGAGAGGAGAGTAGGGCTGGGACTGGGGTAGAGCCAGCAGCTGGCACTGCCCGCAGGCACTTCAGGAAGGGCTCTACCTTGCTGGTCTGGGCTGGCCGCAGGCGGTGTGGCAGCTTGACGATCCTCTGCAGCCTCTCCATCAGTTGCTGAAAGTCAGCAGTGAAGCATGGTGAGGGATGCCTGGTGTGGTAAGGAGTGCCCAGCACCCTACCCATGAGCTCAGCACTACTGCAGAATGCTCTGACCACCCTGCAGTGCTGGCAACACTCACGTAGCCCAGGTCCAGGAACTCGGCTTTGTTGGCAGAGCTCAGGAAGGCTGAGCAGGTCACCAGGTGGACCTGTGTGTATGGAGGGGTTCTGTCACTGCCTGGCTTCAGCGTCAGGATATCCCTGCCTGGTGTGAGGCCCTACCTGCAGGGTGGGCAGCAGGGAGGCAAGGTGGGCGAGCTGTTCCTTGAATGCCTTCTCCTTTTCCTCGTGCTGGCTGCAGCAGAGCAGGGCATGGCACTGCACAGCCTTTGCAGGACCTCAGCAAGCCATCCAGCCCCAGGTATCCCAAAATGCCTCGGCAAGGGGGGACAGCCCTGGGACAGGGATCAGCTCATGGTTCCTCACCTCTGCACAGCTTTCAGGAGCGTCTTCTTCCTCTCAGAGAGCTGCTCCTGCAAATGGCACAGCCGCCCTGTGTCCTGCAGCCACCCCAGGCCCTTCCCACTGCCCTGGCTCTGTCCTGCAGGCACAGGGCCCAATGTGCAGGTGGCTGTCTCGCACCTGCATGCGGCTGAAGAGGGAGTTGATGGCTGCCTCCTCCTCACTGGCACTGTTGCGAACCTCCTCAATCATGGCCTTGAGCAGGACAATGGCCTCACGCGTGGAGGTCTGCAGTTCCTTCACAGCCTGCCCGGGGTGGCGGGGCAGCTGCAGCACGGGGGACAGCACTGCACCCCCATGCCACCCCCACACCCCCCGGGGCCCTGCCCACCATCACTGCCTGGTCCAGCCGCTGGCAACCCTGCATGTATGCTGTCTCAATGTCGATGCAGTGCGCCCGGCTCTCCCTGGGGACACGGACATCAGGGCAAGGCACAGGATGGGGCACGCAGCAAGTGTGGGGCTGGGGGTACTCACCCCTGCATGTCCCTGAAGCAGTTGATGCAGAGCATGGACTTCTTCTCAGTGGAGAACATGATGTAGGGCTCCTCGTGCAGTGCTGCAGGGGACAGGAACATGGCATAACCTGGCATGATGCTGTGAAACACAGCATGGCATGGGGCAGCCCGACACGGCACTCACGGCACTTCTTGTGGATGTCTTTGGTGCGCTTGGAGAGGGAGACGATCTCATGGCGGGCGAACATCCTGGCACGATGGGTCTCCTCGCGGCATGGGGCACAGAGGGGCTGCCCACAGGTGTTGCAGAAGTACATGGTGTCCAGCTCCTGTGTGAGGGGACACTGCTGGTGGCAGGCATGGCTCAGGCAGAGGTCCCCTGCCCACCCTGCCTGTTCATCCCACTGCCCTCACCGCCTTGGTGCAGCACTGGTCACAGTTGGCACACTGCACATCTTCCTCGCTGTCGGCTGAGCTGTCCACCAGGAACTGCAGGAGCCGATCCACGGGGGGCAGCCCTGTACCTCCCCTCACCACCGAGGGGTGCCTGCAGGATGGGATGGGGACAAGGATAGGGACACCCACCCGGGCCAGCAGGGCAGCTTTGGGGATGCAAGGAGCAGTGCTGTGCCCCAGTCCTGGTGTGCCCTGGGCAGGGCTGTGCCTTACCCACAGAGTGGGCAACGCAGCCGGCCGTCACTGGCACGGCCTCGCAGGCAGCTGGCACAGAAGTTGTGGTAGCAGTCGAGCAGGCAGGGGTGCTGGTAGGGCTCGTGGCAGAGCAGGCACACCAGCGGGTGGCAGTTGGCCTTCTCCAGCTCCGAGCAGCTCCCCAGTGGGGGGAAAATGCTTCCTGCCATCTGTGGGGTTGAGAGCCAAGCCCTGTACCCAGGGACCCTGTGTGGCACCAGTTTGTGCGAGCACTGTGGCTGCCACAGAAAGGACAAGTCCTACCCCGGGGCCCGCGAGCTGCTGCCTATTTTTAGGTTATGAGCTGCGTGGCACGAGGCTGCCCCCAATGCACGCCTTCCCCCAGCATCACAGGCTGGGGGCTGCAGGACTGGGTGGGATGGTCCCCACAGCGAAGTGTCCCCCTGATAGGTGTCCCCCAAAGCAGGAGCATCCCCTGGGATGGGTTGTCCCCTGCAGCAGAGCATCCCCCCAGAGGAAGCATTCCCTACAATGGGCTGTCCCCTGCCCTGGAATGTCCCCTACAATGGCAGCTTGGCAGTGAAGGCAGCCAGGTGCCCCACATGCCGGGAGCTCCCGTTCTGGTCGCAGGTGTGTCCCGGCCAGGTGAAGGCTTTACCTCTGCCCGTCTGTAAGCCGGGGGATCCGAGCCGAGCCGTGCTGCTGCTCACCGTGTGCCAGCAGGAATGAGAACGATGCCGAGGCGGCAGGGCCCGGCCGACCCCGTGACGTGGGGGCCCCTGGCACTGCCGATCGGCCGCCACGCCACGGCCCAAAAATAGCCCCGTGCGCTCCTCGGGGCCCTGCGGCAGGGACGGCCCTCGGTGTGTGCGGACACGGGACCGCGTAGCCACGGGATCACCCAGGCTGCGGGGACATGGGCATCTCCATGGCCTGGTGATAGCCCGCAGGAGATGCAGGGATCACCGTGTGCACAGTTAGGCTCCCGGGGTGCGAGGGAGTCACTCCATGCACAGTGGGGCTGCCGGGATCTGGGGTGTCATTCCTTGCACAGTGGGGCTGCCGGGATGCAGGGATCACTCCACGTGCAGTGAGAAGCCCCGGGGTGTGGCGGTCACTCCATGCACAGCGAGGCTCCCGCGGTGCGGGGTGTCCCGTGGGCGGTGCGGGTAACCCCCGCGGGCGGTGTGGGGTATCCCCGCGGGGGGTGCGGGGTGTCCCGTGGGCGGTGCGGGTAACCCCCGCGGGCGGTGCGGGATATTCCCGCGGGCGGTGCCGGATATTCCCGCGGGCGGTGCCGGATATTCCCGCGGGCGGTGCCGGATATTCCCGCGGGCGGTGCCGGATATTCCCGCGGGCGGTGCCGGATATTCCCGCGGGCGGTGCCGGATATTCCCGCGGGCGGTGCCGGATATTCCCGCGGGCGGTGCCGGATATTCCCGCGGGCGGTGCCGGGTATCCCGCGGGCGGTGTGGAGTGTCCCCCCGGGCGGTGCAGGTAACCCCGCGGGCGGTGCGGGGTATTCCCGCGGGCGGTGCGGGGTTCCCCCGCGGGCGGTGCGGGATATTTCCGCGGGCGGTGCGGGGTATTCCCGCGGGCGGTGCGGGGTTCCCCCGCGGGCGGTGCGGGATATTTCCGCGGGCGGTGCGGGGTATTCCCGCGGGCGGTGCGGGGTTCCCCCGCGGGCGGTGCGGGATATTTCCGCGGGCGGTGCGGGGTATTCCCGCGGGCGGTGCGGGGTTCCCCCGCGGGCGGTGCGGGATATTTCCGCGGGCGGTGCGGGGTATTCCCGCGGGCGGTGCGGGGTTCCCCCGCGGGCGGTGCGGGATATTTCCGCGGGCGGTGCGGGGTATTCCCGCGGGCGGTGCGGGGTTCCCCCGCGGGCGGTGCGGGATATTTCCGCGGGCGGTGCGGGGTATTCCCGCGGGCGGTGCGGGGTTCCCCCGCGGGCGGTGCGGGATATTTCCGCGGGCGGTGCGGGGTATTCCCGCGGGCGGTGCGGGGTTCCCCCGCGGGCGGTGCGGGATATTTCCGCGGGCGGTGCGGGGTATTCCCGCGGGCGGTGCGGGGTTCCCCCGCGGGCGGTGCGGGATATTTCCGCGGGCGGTGCGGGGTATTCCCGCGGGCGGTGCGGGGTTCCCCCGCGGGCGGTGCGGGATATTTCCGCGGGCGGTGCGGGGTATTCCCGCGGGCGGTGCGGGGTTCCCCCGCGGGCGGTGCGGGATATTTCCGCGGGCGGTGCGGGGTATTCCCGCGGGCGGTGCGGGGTTCCCCCGCGGGCGGTGCGGGATATTTCCGCGGGCGGTGCGGGGTATTCCCGCGGGCGGTGCGGGGTTCCCCCGCGGGCGGTGCGGGATATTTCCGCGGGCGGTGCGGGGTATTCCCGCGGGCGGTGCGGGGTTCCCCCGCGGGCGGTGCGGGATATTTCCGCGGGCGGTGCGNGGATCGTGGAGGCGGGCGGCGGGCGAGCCCCATCCCCACCGCGCTGTCCCCGAACTCGATCCGTTCCTGGGCCCTTCCCCTCTCGGCCAGCCCGGAGCTCGGCCCGGCCCCTCCCCGCCGCCCGCGGTCGGTCCCGCACATCGCTCCCCCTCCCTTTCTCTCTCACTCGTTCTCACTTTGCCTCACTCTCTTTCCCCCTACAGCAGAAGAAGCCCGCGGCGAAAGGTGGCAAGAAGAAGAAGCAGGTGCTGAAGTTCACGCTGGACTGCACGCACCCCGTCGAGGATGGCATCATGGACGCCGCCAACTTCGTGAGTGCGGGGTTTGCCCGGGGGCCTTGCCAGGGTGATGCTCTGCTTCCAGCGGCCCCGCACATGCCCGACTATCCCGCAGTCCTGCCCTGCGCCCTTGAGGCTGTCCCGTGGGCAGAGGAGAAGGGAGTGCTGGGGCTAGGGATGCAGCTGGGTTTGGGACACTTTATGGTTAAAGCATAAGTGTTGTCCCTGTCCATGGACAGTTTTCCTGTCCGTATCTTCTGGGTGAGTTCGCATCCTGCCAGGGATGTAGCAAGGCCAGTGATGCTGCAGTTTGGGGTCATGAACCTGTGCCCATCCAAACCACACTACAGAGTGGGTCTGGGTGAGGCTGGGAAGTGCTCACTGGGAGCTGGGAGCTTGACCCCACTGTCCTGGCTGTTCCCTTGGAGGGCAGGGAGCATCTCCCACCATGCCAGTACTACCTGTTCAGAGCTGAGCACGTCACTCTGGTGTGGCTTCAATGGGATGGATTTTTCTGGACTGAGGAAGGGGCTCTCTCCTGCTCTCCTGGGCTATGGGGTCACTGCTGTCTTCCACAGCTCCAGAGCATCAAGTATGAGCCAGCCAGGGGGGCTGTGTCCAGCCGGAGCTGTGGCCCCAGCACATGGCTGTGTTCCTCTTGCAGGAGCAGTTCCTGCAGGAACGGATCAAGGTGAACGGCAAAGCAGGAAATCTGGGTGGGGGCGTGGTGACCATCGAGAGGAGCAAGAGCAAGATCACGGTCACGTCAGAGGTGCCGTTCTCCAAGAGGTGAGGTGGGGCAGGCCCGTATCCTGCTGGGGCCAGTTGGTCAGTGTGGCTGCAGCTGGCCCTTGGCAGGGAATGACTGGTGTACACTGAGAGCCTGCAGGCAGGAGAGGCTGGCAGGGAAGGGATGTCTCAGTGCAGGAGTTGTGCTGGAATTTGTGCTACCTGACACTTGCTTAGTGGCTGCTCTTCCCAAATGATGTATGAGAGAGCTGAATGTCGTTAATATTCCAGCTGGGAAGGCTGCTGGGCTGGGCAGTGTGGGGACCTGCAGCCAGAAGGTGGTGAGTACAGAATTTAGGGGTATCTGCAGCCAAGGTCTCCCAGATTGTTCCCCTCATCCTTTGTGGCTCTGGTCCTTTGCCCCGTTCTCCTGGCTGCCTGTCTTTGGACTGGTGTCGGCAAAGTGTCATTGTGCCAAGGGATCCCAAATTGTTCCCCTTGTCCTGCAGGGCCCTGGCCCTCTGCCTGCTTCTCCTGGCTGCCTGTCCTTGGGGCCTCCATCGGCAAACCAGGGTTGTGCCACGGCAGAGGTGGCTCCAGGAGCTGGCTGGGCTTGCAGAGTGGTGGGAAGCGCAGAGCTGTGTGGGCGGTGGGCGTGCCCTGCCCTATGAGCACCTGCCTTTCTCCCAGCGCTGTTGCTCCACGTCGGTGCTGCATCTGGGAGATCTGAGCAGCGGGTATCCACCATCCCAGCACAAATTCCCTGTGGAATGGGGACAAGGCACTGGGGTCGCAGCCTTGGTGGGGTGGGAATGATCTCCCAGGATCTGTGTCATGGCATTGTGATGCGATTCCCCTGGTTGCAGTGTGTCCTGGCAGGAGCTTTGCCAGGAGGTGGCTGGTGGGATGCACTGGTCCCGCTGGAGGTGGGACCCACGGCAATAAGGATTTATTAGCCAAAATGCTGCTTGCGGGGCTGGTGGGGGGCAGAGGGGCACCACTGTCAGCCATGCTTCTCCCCCAGGTATCTCAAGTACCTGACCAAGAAGTACCTGAAGAAGAACAACCTGCGGGACTGGCTGCGCGTGGTGGCCAACAGCAAGGAGAGCTACGAGCTGCGCTACTTCCAGATCAACCAGGATGAGGAGGAGGAGGAAGAGGAGGATTGAGCCCCGCCGCCGCTGACGGCCATTTTGTACAGTTTCGCTTTTCTGGAATAAACAGCGGCAGAGTTGTTCATAGCCCGTGCTCGGTGGCGGCCGCGACCCCGGGGGGCGGTTTTGGGGGGATTTGGGGGTTTTCGGGGAGCGGCGGGCTGGGGGTGGTCNNCCCGGGAGCTGCTGGACGACGCGGACAACGAAGAGGACGTGTCGGGTAGGCGGCGGCGGCCGGCGGGGGGCACGGGCGGGGCAGTGGCATCGCTCCCCGGGTCGGTCCGCCCGTGCCACGGGCGATCCACGCTGTCCGCTCGCCCCGGACCGNCAGGAGCCGGTTCCGCACCCCCACCGAACGGTGCCTGGGGGCGTGCTGGTCTCCCGGGCTGGGTTTGATGCACCGATACCCGCCCTGCCAGAGCTAAACCAGCACAGCGTGAATCAGAATCACAGGATGGTTGGAACTGGGAGGGACCGTAAAGACCATCCAGTTCCACACCCGTGCCACGGGAAGGGGCACCTTCCACTGGAGCAGGTTGCTCCAAGCCCCATCCAACATATACCTGAACACTTCAGGGATGCGGCTCCTCTGGGCAACCTGCACCAGGGCCTCACAAAAGGCAAGCGAAGAATACATCCTGATGGCTCCAAAGTGGTGTTGCTGTATGAGCTCAGAAATTAAAAATAACGACACAGGCCTAAAGCCACGCAGAGACTGGCTGGGATGCTGGGATGCATTGGGTTTGGGGAGATAATGACAGGAAGGGGAAGTGTGCGCTGGCATCAGTGCCTGTGCCCAGGGCTGGGTCCCTGAGCTGGTGTGAGCAGCCCAGAAGAACCTGGGAGCTGTGGCACTACTGTGTTTTTGTGCACTCTGCCTGGGAATCAGAAAGGTAAAAGCCACGTGCTCCCCCAGTGTCTGCAGGTCCAGGTCAGCAGGAGCAGCAGCACGTGGGGTGTTCCCGTGCCTGTCTCCTGAGAGTGCAGTGGGCTGCCCACACCTCTGGGCTGGGTGTCAGTGGCAGGAGAGGCTGGGCATGGGAAGAGCTGGGGCTGCTGCTGCTGGGCAGGACACTTGAGGGGCACCAGCGGGGCAGCTGGTGGTGTGAAGGTCTGCAGGAGAGGCCACAGAGCTCTGTGTCTTGTGGCCTGAAGCTACTACTCAGGTGTGCTCCTCTGTGACCATGAGCATGGTGTCCTGTGCCTGTGCAGTCCATCCACGTGAGCTGTCCCTTTTGTCCCCAGAAGAAGATGATGGGGTGCTGGAAGGACTGGATGAGTTTTTCGCAGAAGAGCAAGTCGTGGTACAGAAAAAGAAGAAATCCAAGAAGCTGAAAGATGGCAAGGCTGCCAAAATCAAGAGGAGAAAGAAGGAGGTAATGCTGCATTTTCTCACACTGCTGAGGCTCCTCAGCTGTGGCACAGAGGCAGCAGCTCTGAGTGCTGCTGGCAAGTTCCTCTTGGGTCTTTGTGGATGGAAAGGAGAGTCATTATTGGGGTGTTCCATTGCTAAGCAGGTGCTCTCCCAGCTGTGGGAGGTGACCCAGCACCAGGGCATGGTGCCTCTTGCCCAGCTTGGCTGCTTGGGGGTGGCAGTGTCACCTGCGAATGATCTCTGGGGAGGGGAGCAGCTGCAGGGAGAAGGGGTCTCCATGCCTCCTGGCAGTGATGCAGGTGCCTACCCTGCAGGAGCAGCTCGGCTCTTGTGGGTGCATTTGTGTGTGCAGCGGTACCGTCTGGACCCATGCATTGAGGTCCTCATGCCCATGCCACAGGGGACAGCAGTAAATCTTCCTGCACCAACACGGCATCTGGGGCTCATGTTCCCAGAGGAGGGAGATGCAAACAACCATGGTGGGACATGACTGGGGCAGGGCTTGGAGATTTCTGTGGATACTGGTATTGGCCATGCTCATTCCAGGTGTTTGCAAGTGAGATGGCACAGGGGCTTCTAGGATTTGACACATGGAAGGACTCTTGGACCTTCCGTGGGGAAAACAAATGTGAGGATTTGTGTCCCTGAGGGTCGGGCCCTGAGGATGCACTGGAGGTGACCTGCTGTGTTGAGAAGGCTGGCTGGCCCTACTCCCAGAGCCCAGCACGCAGTCATGGGCTCTGCCTCTCATTGACCCATCCCTAGATAGTGCTGGATGTGAAGACAGGAGCAGACATCTTGTGTTCTGGCCCTTTCTCTGCCTAAATGTGGACAGGCTGCTGGGACGAAAGGGCAAGCAGTGAAGGTTCCTCAGCCCCCTGCTTCCCCTGCTGTAGCTGGGGAGAAGTCGCTCATCCAGCACAGTTGGGCACATCCTTCCCTGGCCAAGGCAGGGCTGTGTGTTGCTGATCTCCCCAAGGGAGCTGTAAACAGATCAGCTGGATGAGGTATCGTGCTAAAGTGCTTGTGGTACAGGTAGAAGTGTAATGAGCTGCTGGTTTAAAGACAGGTGATTCTGTCTGCACTGCCTCTTGCAGAAGTTGTGGCCCCGAGGAAGCTTATTTCTGTCGTGGCCATAGTGATGTTCTCTTTCTGCAGATACCACACAAAGCTGGCTCAGGCCCTCTGCCCCCTCTACCATCGTTAGGCACATTTTTTTCCCTATGCTGTTTTCTGAGATGGGGAAAATAAAGCACAACTCGAAGGTATTTTCACCTCTGCCCCTTTGCTGTTGCTGCTGACCCGCCTGAGCCCAGCAGCTGCCTGTGCGGCTTGTGCTGAGCTTCGCTGCTGCTGAGCTGGGGGTGGGGAGGAAATAACAGGCTGAATGCACTCCTGTTTTTTAATTAATGCCTTGTGTGGGCAGCTCTAACCAACCTCGGTTCTGCCTGCGGGAGACTGTCCCCTCATCTATGAAATCCAGGGAGAAGCTGGTTATTTGAGCTGTTGGTTGGCACAGAGTAGCACCCAGGCTGCCCTTGAGGTCAGGGGATAAAACACAGAGGACCTTGAATGGAACTTCCTTTTCCTGAACTTCTCCTCAGGAGTTCTGGGGGCACATGAGCCTTACTCCTGCTACAGTTGGGTGGGAGTGAAGTGCAAAGCTTAGTGTGAAGCCAGTGCATGTGCCTGCTTGCCGTCCCCGGGCTTTTTCGGGGCGTGGGGCAGGAGCGCTGCCCCACCGCACTGCCGCGGGAATTCGCCGGCACCAGCCGCAGTGGAGCTCGCGGCGGCGCACGAATCGGTGCTGCAGCCCCCGGAAAAAAATCCGCGCGGAGCAGCCGGGCTGTGCTTGGAACCTCATCGCAGGCAGATGAAGGTCCTTGGCAGGGAAGGCGGCGGAGAGGGAGATTCAACCTGTACTGCAGCAGTTCCCATGGAAACCAATGATCCTGTGCCCAATTCCAGCTGTTCCTAACCCCGCTGAAGGAGAGGCGCGGGCTGCTCGGAGCCGGGAGGGGCCGGCGATGGCTGCCCAGCCCCGGCAGCCCTGGGGATCAGCGCCCGGGACCGGGGCGGTGGCTCCGGGCAGGAGGGGCGGAGGGAACCGCGGTCGGGGTCGGGAAGGGCTGGCTCGCTGGGTGCTGTCCGCGGTGCTGGCACGGGCCGGTCCCTCCCGCCGAGCCCTGGTGCTTCTCGGTACCCCCGAGGACGGGGTGGCATCTAGAGGGCCCTGGACAAGCGCGAGGAGGGGGCCCGTGGGAACCTCAACAAAACCAAGTGCGGGTGCTGCACCTGGATCATGGAACCCCCCGTGTCAATCCAGGCGGGGGGATGAGCAGATCGAGAGCAATCCTGCCGAGAAGGACTTGGGGGTGCTGGTTGGTGAGAGGCTGGACGTGCCCTGGCCATGTGCGCTGGCAGCCCAGGAAGTCACCTGAGTGCTCCGCCCGGCAGGCAGCCACGTTCCTTGGGATGGTAATTCCATTACCGTCAGTGTTGTGCAGTGGGTCAGGATCTCTGCCAAATAAATACACAAACAAATAAATAAATAAATAAACAAAATACCCCCGAGCAGTCTCTGCTCTGGCTCTCCCAGCACAGTGTAGCCATTGGAGCCTGCTCCTTTCTGACTGTGAGGAAGCAGAGTGCATCCGTCCACTAGAGATGGGAGGTTTCATGGGGCAGGGAGGGTTTGTGGGAGAAGAGTGAAGTGGGGGCAGGCTTGTTGTTCACTGTCCCTTTCTGTTTTAGGGGAGCAATGATGAAATGTCAGAAAATGAAGAGGAGATTGAGGAGAAATCGGAAAGCGAAGGGAGTGACTATTCTCCCAACAAAAAGAAGAAGAAGAAACTGAAAGACAAGAAGGAGAAAAAGCCAAAACGGAAGAAGAAGGATGAAGAGGAGGATGACAATGATGATGGAGGTCTAAAGGTACAAAAGACCCCTTTACTCCAAGCTGGTGCTAGTGCCTGAAGCCAGGCTTGGACAAGAGGAATTGGGGGTTTCCTGAGAAGCTTGCCCTGGGTTTGGCAAGGACGAGATTGCAGGTGAACGACTGGGAGAGGAGACGTTCTATTTCCTTGGTGCCTTTCTTGTAAACTGAGCTTCTTGGAGCTGTGAAACCTGCCAAGGCCTTGTATAATGTTACATGATGGGGAGCATTTGCATGATGCCATGTTAATTTGTTTCTTGGGACTGCATGAAGCATTCGTTAGTTAAGTGCTTGTGTGTGCTTTTTTGTAAATCCCAGAAACAAGTCCCTGTGTATCACTGACTAGGGAGATATGGAGCACATGACAGACCTAGCCTTGTACTGCTCATCTGCAGAGCCGTTGTTGTTTGTGTTAATGGTGGCTCTCTAAATCTCCAGGAGCCCAAGAGCTCAGCCCAGCTCATGGAGGAATGGGGCCTTGATGACGTAGATTATGTTTTCTCAGAAGAGGATTATCATACTCTGACGAATTACAAGGCGTTCAGCCAGTTCCTCAGGTAGGGAACTGTGGGCCTGGTGGTTGAGGTTTGGGCATTGCTCAGTCAGCAGATGAAGTTGTGAAGTCAATTCTGCATCGCCATCTCCTTGTTGCTTCTTCCCCCCAGCTCAGTCCTCAGAACTCCATTTATTTGCAGGATTGACTGGAAACAGCTGAAGAGTTTGTCTCTCCTGCTCTCCAAAACCCCGTATTTTGTGTATACTTATTTGAAAAGTTTCATGAGAAAAACAGTGTTAATGAATTTAACCGTGCTTTTACCATGAGCCTTTCAGAGCACAGCAGGTATTTCAGGGAAGGGTGGTCTCTGAGGAAGTTTAAGTGTGCCCCGCTTGCATATCTTTGCTTAAGGAAGTTCTGGTTTCTGCTGCATCCCCATGAAACTGCTGGGAGGCACTGCTGCCACGTCTCTTGGGCTGAAGCATCAGCATGTGAGGGCAGCAACAGGCGCACAAAACAGCGCTGCTGTTAACACGTGGTTTCCCTCTCCCCTGCCCTGCAGGCCTCTGATTGCCAAGAAAAACCCCAAGATCCCCATGTCCAAGATGATGACGGTGCTTGGTGCGAAGTGGCGAGAGTTCAGTGCCAACAACCCTTTCAAGGGCAGCTCGGCGGCAGCGGCTGCAGCAGCCATCGCTGCGGCTGTGGAGACTGTCACCATCACCCCGGCGCTCCCCACCAGCCCCCAGCACTCTGCCCTGCCTGCCGTCGTCAGGAAGGCCAAGACCAAGGAGGGGAAGGGTGGGTGCCACCTGTGGGGTGGGCTTCTCTCTCGCAGAGCTGGCACAAGGCCACAAAGCGCAAGATTTAGCAAAATGGGGAGGCAAAGGGGGTGCCAGAGGGGTTTCCGCAGCTCCTGTTGCCTTTGTGGAGGTCCTTGAGAGGCATGTGGTTCACGAATCATGGCAGATCGAGCTTCTGGGTCTGCTGGGTGTTTGGCAGTTTGTGACAATTAATTAAACTGGGCAGTAGTGGGATGTGGAGGGATCTCCCTTTGTGCCATATTTCTGCCTTGGGAAGTTGCTGTTCCGCTGTGCTGTGGGGTGATTTGGGTGACAGTTGTTTGTAGAGTACCAAGCAAGTCTTCGATTTCTCCAGGTCCAGGTGTGCGGAAGAAAATCAAAGGCTCCAAAGATGGGAAGAAAAAGGGGAAGGGGAAAAAGATGGCAGGCTTGAAATTCCGGTTTGGAGGAATCCCCAGCAAAAGGAAAAAGGGCTCCTCTGTAAGTCGGCAGGGCTTTGGGTCTGGGACAGAAGTGCTGGGACAAGCCCTTGCTGGGAGTGGCACAGCCACCCCATGTCAGGGGTGTCACAGCCTCATTTGTGCCCCCCTGTGAGGCACCAGGCCCTGATCAGCACATCCACTTGCACCCCTGTCCAGGCTCAGATTTGTGAGACTCGTGCCTGACCACAATTTTTACTAAAATCACATGACCCTGTTTACTTTCAGTGGATTGGGTGGTAATGCCATCATTTCAGATTTCATTTGCAAAGGAATTCTTCAGGGCTTGCACTGCCGCTGAACCGTACGTCACAGAGAATTCTGGGATGCTTTAATTGCATTAGCAGGGCCTGCCCACGGCAGATGGAGTCCTGTGGTATTGCCTGGGATGCTGGAGCTGCCCAGCCAGAACACACTAGGCTCTTCTCAGTGCACCAGTATCAGGCATGTTTCAAGGCATTAACAGCGTTTTAAAGAATAAATCCCTTAGATAACTAGTGACTGGGAGTAGGGCTCTTCTAGGTGTTGATAAAATTGGTCAAACCTCCTTAGCTCACTGTGTTGCAGCTCCAGCTCTAGTTCCCATAACACAGCGTGTTTGAAGCACCTCCATGCATTGAGGCTATGGTGCAGGAGTCACTTGTTGCTGCAGATTTTCAGTCGCGTATCACAAAAAATTCATTCCATGCTCCAGATCCACACATTTCCCTTCCAAAGAGTCACAAAGAGCTCTGGCTGCCTCCTGCAGCTGGAGCCTGAGCACCTGGTTAGGAGTGTGCAGGTTGGGGATATGCATGCTTTGAGTCTCCAGAATAAGAATTCAGACATTATGTTTTGACTCCACAGAGTGCTGGGCCTGTTTGACTCCTTTCACATGATGAGAATGCCAAGTGTGAGCACCTGCATGCATGGATACAGGAGGGCTGGCACGGCTGAAATTGGTGTAGAAAGAGAGAGAGGGAGCAAAGTTCTGCCAAATACTGGAAAGAGGGGCCTTTGGATGCACAGGGTGGGAGTATAGGGCTGTCCCCCGACATGTTATTATCCAGGAGAACACAGTCTCAGCAGTGGAATGACAGCTGGGATGCCAGTGCTTGGACTGGGTGTGCTTTGCTTTTTCCCTCTGCAGAGCGAAGAGGAGGAACGGGAAGAATCTGACTTTGACAGTGCCAGCATCAACAGCTCCTCCATGCGCTCTGAGTGCTCGGCTGGCCTGGGGAAGAGGGGGAAGAAGAGGAAAAAGAAAAAGAGGAGTAGGCCATCCTTTATACTCTGTTCCTATTCTGTTTGGATTTCCCTGTTCAGATGGTGTTTCCTGGTGCAGCTCCGGGTTGTGTCTGGCACTGGCTCGGTGGGAGAGGATGTGCCTGTGCCTGTCTGTGTGAATGGAGCCTGAGGGTCTCTCTTGGTGTCCAGGCCCTGCTGCTGGTGGGCTCGTGCCTGCAAGAAATTTTCTGAATTTGTGGGGTTTCCAGGGAAGTGATGTTCTGAGGAACAGCCTCTGGAGAGCCGTCGCTTGTGGCAAGCTCCCAGCAGAGCAGGGCAGGCTGTGGGCGAGGCCATGTGAAGGTGAGGGATGTTTGGTTTGTGTGAGGTGTGCAGTCAGGCAGAGGCAGGTGGCAGAGCTGTGGTAGCGATGCAGGGACAGGGAGGCACGTGAACCATGGTGAAAAGGATCTGTCAGGATCTGCCGGTGGCTATGTGACCACATTTGTGTGCATGCCCCTTCATCCCTTCCTGGGTGAATGCTGTGCCATGGCACCTCTGTCCTCGGGCTGCTCTGGAGAGCAGCCCCCTGTGCTGAGCACGTTGCCTTTGTCTTGTGTCCTTGTTTGGGATGAGATGTTTCAGATCCAGGTGCATCTTTTGGCTTCTTGGCTTTTCTGATGGATTTTTGCTTCTGAGAAATGGAAGGGCAGCTTCTGGGCTGGGGATCAGTTAGGGTGTGACACTGGTCATTAGTCAGTGAGGCTGGGATGGCTGGCTGGCCCCACGTCTTGTGTGTGAAGGACATTGCCCGTGGCTTGTTGCTCTGTGAGGGCCCTGGTGCTGGAGGTTGGCAGCTCCTGCCACGTGCTGGAGCAGTGGAAGGTTGGAGTTCCATGCTAGGAGTTGTGGCAGAGTTGGAAACTGAGATGAGCCATTCCGGCACTTGCAAGGCCTCGTTCCTCTCCTCCTTTTCCCATCTGTGCTGTGCTGAGAGCGCTCCTGCCTCTGTGCCAGGGAGCCCTGAGGAAGAGCAGAGTAGTCCCAGGAGAGGAGTCCTGTCCTTGGCCGTGTCACCCTTGCATGGTGCGTTTGCAGCTGGTGCTGGTACCTGGGGAGGTTTCTCTGACCGGCCTCCCTTGCAACCTCTCCAGGTTCTGGCATTCTCCATTGAGAGCCTGAAGGAACCAAAGGATGATACAGTGTGGAGAGAGAAAGAGAGACAGAGGTGAGATGATGCTGTGTGCAAAGGTGAACTGTGGTGCTGAGGGACAGAGAGGCAGTGGGAATTAACAGGAGGGGTCTGAGGTGAAACGCTGTCCTTATTTCCTTAACTGTATGCTAGAGGAGCAAGTGTCCCATTCCTTCCGGGAGAGCCAACTGCTCTGCCACCCCTCTGACTGTCACCTGTCCCTTGTTTGCAGTTGAAGAGGGGGACGGGTATGAGACGGACCACCAGGACTACTGTGAGGTGTGCCAGCAGGGCGGGGAGATCATCCTGTGCGACACCTGCCCCCGTGCCTACCACCTCGTCTGCCTGGACCCCGAGCTGGAGAAGGCCCCTGAGGGCAAGTGGAGCTGCCCCCACTGCGTGAGTGGGGTCGGGGGCCCGTGGGAGTGGGTGGGCTGATGGTAGGAACCCTTGGCGTTACTCTGGCTATGCTTCCCCAGGAGAAGGAGGGCATCCAGTGGGAGCCAAAGGAGGAGGAGGAGGAGGAAGAGGATGGTGGCGAGGAGGAGGAGGATGACCACATGGAGTTCTGCCGGGTCTGTAAGGATGGAGGGGAGCTGCTGTGCTGTGACACCTGCCCGTCCTCCTACCACCTCCACTGCCTGAACCCGCCGCTGCCTGAGATACCAAACGGTGAATGGCTCTGCCCACGCTGTACAGTGAGTGTTACCAGCATTCCCATTCCTTGCCCTGCCCCTGCTCCCACACCTGCCTGGCCTGCCGGTGGCTCTTGTGGCTGCTGCTGCCCCTCACAGCCCTGCCCCAGGGTCGGCCTCCTGCCCTCTGCCCCAAACCCTCCCTGCAGGGTTGCTCCTGGGTGCATGTGCCCAAGGGCCCAGAGTGACTCTGAACGGCTCTGCTGCCTCTGTGGTCTCCCTGTGGGAATTGCTGGCTGGCAGCTTTTCAGCCTGGTTTCTGATGGGATGTCAAGCCTTGTTTGATGTGTGGCCTGTGGAGAAGGGCCTTTTCTGCCTGGTGGCAAGACCTGTCCCCATGGGGGATGCAGAAGTGTCATGGACACTTCTCAGGCACCCTGTGCCGGCTGCCATCCACTGCTCCCCAGTTCCCTACTCTAGCTCCCCGTGGCCCCTGACAGGGTCTCACCTTAAACTCTGTGCTCTTGCCTGTTTGCTTCTGTGTCCCAGTGCCCTCCCTTGAAGGGCAAAGTCCAACGCATCCTGCACTGGGCCTGGAAGGAGCCGCCGGCCGCTCCGCTCCCACCTGTGCTGCCCGCCGCAGACCCGGAGCTGGCTCTCCCACCGCCAAAGGTGCTGGAGGGGATCCCGGAGCGCGAGTTCTTTGTGAAGTGGGCAGGCCTCTCCTACTGGCACTGCTCCTGGGTCAAGGAGCTGCAGGTGAGCCCTTGGGGCGTTGGTGTAGAGCCTCTGCTCGGCGCTCTGCCACAGGGCTGAGCGCGGCTCCCTCCTGCTGCAGCTGGAGCTCTACCACACCGTAATGTACCGCAACTACCAGCGGAAGAACGACATGGACGAGCCACCAGCCTTCGACTACGGCTCTGGGGACGAGGACAGCCAGAGGGAGAAGCGGAAGAACAAAGACCCCCAGTATGCCAAGATGGAGGAGCGGTTCTATCGCTATGGCATCAAGCCCGAGTGGATGATGATCCACCGCATCCTGAACCACAGGTGAGGAGCCTGTGAGGGAAATTGTGCCGTCCTTCTGCAAGGCCAAAACCTTGGCCTGGTGGAATTTTGGCCTCTGGCTTGTGCTGAGGTCTCTGTTGCCTTGGAGGTTTGCTCCTGGGGTGAAGCTGAGGCTGGAAGGGGATTCATGCTCCCTTATTTTAATTTCTGCTATGTTGCACATTAAAAATAGAGTTATAGCCAGTTTTCCCAAAGGTGGTTGCGCAGTGTTGTTCCACTCTTCACAGTCACACCGTTTGGGTCCAGTTACAGCCTAGGCATTCAGTAAATTCTGATGCTGATGGGGACGGTGCTGAAGGGAAGAGTTGAAGCATGTGGCTGACTTCCTTACAGAACTTTTACATTGATGTTTCTTTTCTGTGGAAAAAATTCCCTGTGAATGAAACGTACTGTGTGGATGGGCTTTCTGCATCGAGACACTGGAGACGTGTTTTTGATGAATTTCATATTTCAAGTGGCAACTTGAAATAGCAAGCAGCAGCAGCAGCTCTGCTTGAAGGCTGCGTGGCAGGAAAGAACTAAAGTTGCCTGTCTGATTTTCGTGTGAGCTTTACCTTGTCCACTAACAAGGCAGCATGTTTCCCTGTAGGCACATAGTCAGACTTGGAAGTGTGTTTATTTACATTTTAGTGTAAGCAGAACTTCTTAGAGCAGTGAATGCTGCAGATGAGAGGGGAAGCACTGGTATCCATCCCGGCCTGGTGAAACAGGGAAATGAGGTTTTTCGGTGGAATGGAAAAGCAGCCTGTAAAGCTTAATGGTTTGACACACTCACAGATGAATAGGCATTTCTGCTGGAAGTGTCGATACTTTGTTTTTCTACCTCAGCTTGGATGTCGTGGTCTGTAAGTGAAAGCAGAGGAAGAAGTGTCTGGCTCTGTGGAAGCAGGTCATGGCGAGCTGCTCCTGGGGGCCAGCGGCATTCTCTGATCAGCTTTCCGTGCCTTGTGTTACAGCTTTGATAAAAAGGGAGACATTCATTACCTGATCAAGTGGAAGGACCTGCCCTACGACCAGTGCACCTGGGAGATCGATGACATAGACATCCCCTACTACGAGAACCTCAAACTCCTCTACTGGAACCACAGGTATGAGCCCATGGGCGGTGGAGCCAGGGCAGCCCAGCAGAGCCAGGGCAGCCTGCGCAGGCGTTTGGAACGAGGGGGACACAGAGGTGTCCCACTTTTGAACACACCAGCACTGCTCTCAACGACCTCTCTTCAAAGAGCAGTGTTCCACCACAGATGAAGGCTGGCTCTCTTGATGTGCCATTTTGGGGCTGCTGGGCAATCCCACCTGCTCTTTTCCAGCCTGTGCTCCCCTTCCCCTGCACCTGCACTGCCATGACATTCATGATCTCCGTGGCTCTGCTGCATGTCTGTTTTGGGAGAAAACCACAGTACTCTGAGTTTGCTGTTCTTCATTCTGGAGACCGTTGCATGGACTGTTGGGAGGGGAAAATCAATGCCCTGTGAGTGCCCGTGCTAACTGGGCCAGAAGAGCTCATGTGGGGAGAGGGGTAGTGGAGTGTGGGAGGTGTTCCTGTGCCTTGGCTCAGAGCTGAGAGAGCACTGACCGTGTGCCCTCCCTGATGTGTGCTGGCTGTTGCAGGGAGCTGATGCTGGGGGAGGACACGCGCCCTCTGAAGAAGCTGAACAAGAAAGGGAAAAAGCTGAAAGAGGAGAAGCTGGAAAAACCTCCAGAAACACCTCTCGTGGATGTGAGTGAGAGTGGTGGGGACAGTACGGCAGCATGGGAACCCAGAGGGAAGGTGGGCTGTCTGTGCCCTTGTCCTTGATGTTTTCCTCCTCTGGCTCCTTTGGGGACCCCGTTTGTTTTCGTTGGAAGTTCTGGAGTGGTGTTGCTGTGAGGAGCCTGGGGGCTGGGCTGTGCCAGGGACTGTGTCTGTGTCCCCCTTGGAGCTGTTGGATGTTCCAAAGCTAAAGAGGGATGTGCTTGACTTCAGGGGAAGGAGGGGCAGGTGGCACTCACTGCTCTGTGCCGTGGCTCTCTTTTCAGCCTACGGTGAAGTTTGACAAGCAGCCGTGGTACATCGATGCCACGGGAGGCACGCTGCACCCTTACCAGCTGGAAGGGCTCAACTGGCTGAGATTTTCCTGGGCCCAAGGGACAGATACAATCCTGGCTGATGAGATGGGGCTGGGGAAGACGGTGCAGACTATTGTGTTCTTGTATTCCCTGTACAAGGAGGTGAGTGGAGCACCCGGCAGTCCCTGAGGCGGCTGAGAGCTGCTGGGTACGGAGAGAACAGCCTTGGCTCTGTCTCCCCGAGCAGGGCCACTCGAAAGGGCCGTACCTGGTCAGTGCCCCCCTCTCCACCATCATCAACTGGGAACGTGAGTTTGAGATGTGGGCACCTGACTTCTACGTCGTGACCTACACGGGGGACAAGGAGAGCCGGTCGGTCATCCGAGAAAATGAGTTTTCCTTTGAAGACAACGCCATCCGGAGTGGGAAGAAGGTCTTCCGGATGAAGGTGGGAGCTGAGCCTGTGCCTGCCCCATCACTTTACCTGTCAGTAAGAAGGGGAGAGGAGAATTTGACCTGGAGAGGGAGGCTGGTTAGGTCCCTGATCAGTTGTGTCCCACAGAGGGAAGCTGGCATTCTTTGTAAACACAGGAGATTTGTGATGAGCTTTACAGATTTCTGCCGGAGTTTCTTCATTGCTGTAGTCTCTTGCTTGAAGACTCTTGGTTCTCATGTTTGGGGTTCTGCTGGCACAACTCAGCCCTGCTGTGGGCTCTGTGCCAGGCAATGCAGCCCCTCTCCCCTTTGGTCACATGCAGCAGCAGCAAAGGTGGAGGCTGTCCTGTTCCCTGCTCTCTTATCCCAGCTTTTCTCTCCCTCTGCTCTCCCAGAAGGAAGCCCAGATCAAGTTCCATGTCCTGCTCACATCCTATGAGCTGATCACCATTGACCAGGCGGTGCTGGGCTCCATAGAGTGGGCCTGTCTGGTGGTGGATGAAGCACACAGGCTGAAGAACAACCAGTCCAAGGTAGGTGGCAGGCATTTACGAGTGATAGTTTTTCTCTTTCTAATGTTCTATGGCATTAAAAGCCCTTCAGCAGCAGGAGAGGCAGCAGCCTGACTGACTGTCCTTGGACAGGCTGTCGTGGAAGGGAATTGATCCCTCTCCTTCCTCTCCCCTTTACCTGAAGCTCAATGTGGTCTCCAGCCCCTGGGGTGTTCACACTGTCCCTGGTGCAGGAGGAGGGAAGTGGTGTGACCCAGGGACACCCAGGATTGCTGCCTGTGCCCAGTGGGAGTGTCTGGGAGCAGGTCATGGTGCACCCTGCTCTCCATGCCCAGCTTGGGGGTCACTGCTCCATCTCCATGTGCACCCTGCAGGGTCCCATGGGGGCACAATGGTTCCTTGCAGTACTTGTCACCCAAACTCATTTCTTTTCCAGTTCTTTAGAGTCCTGAATAGCTACAAGATCGATTACAAGCTGCTTCTCACAGGGACTCCGCTCCAGAACAACTTGGAAGAGCTCTTCCACCTGCTCAATTTCCTGACTCCAGAGAGGTTTAAGTAAGTTGCTCTTAGCTGGGCCATCAGGGTGGCTCCTTGCTCTGGCTTTGGTCCAGGCACACGAGCATTATCTCCTCTTGTGCCTCGAGAGCTCTGCGCTGTTTTTTAAGTCATAAAGCAGCAGATCCCTTTGCTCTCACGTGCCCCTGTTGCTCAGCGCCGTGGGGGCCTGGCTGCTTCCACAGCAACCTGGAGGGGTTCCTGGAGGAGTTCGCAGACATCTCCAAGGAGGACCAGATCAAAAAGCTCCATGACCTGCTGGGACCGCACATGCTGCGGCGGCTCAAGGCCGATGTGTTCAAGAACATGCCAGCCAAGACAGAGCTCATCGTGCGGGTGGAGCTGAGCCAGATGCAGAAGTGAGTGATTCCAGTGCTTTCCCCATAGGTATCAGGCTTCCCCCAGCACGTTGGGGTGTCAGTGGGGATTGAGGGATCGGAGACACCCCACTGGCCTGGGGCCTGCTGCAGGAAGAGTGGGGGTGCTTTGTGTCTCATCAAGGAGTGTGTTCCGTGTGGATGAACTGGGCTCTGTGCAGTCCTGGGGGCATGGCAGGCTGGTGGTGTGGCTCTGCTGGTTCTGGGGGCATAGAGAAAGGCTGAACCCCCTTGTCCCATTCCCGACACTGGGGCATGGCCGGTGCTGCTGGTGTGCCTGGGTCAGCCTGGAGCGTTGCTGCTGCCCCAGCTCTGGTTGTGCCAGGCTGACCTGTTCAGCTTCAGCAGCATCTCCTGCAGGCTCAGGGCACCTGCAGGAAGCGTCTGTCACTTCTTCCCAGCGTGGTGGGGCAGGAGGGCTTGGCTGGCACCCACCAGAGGGGGGTGGTGGAGGTGCTGTACCCCCCCAGTCCATCCTGCTGTGATGGATCTGTGATCCCCCCAGAGCAACTGGAAAAACCCTGGGTGCTGAATTGCTTTTAAAACCCTCCAAATGTCCCCTTTGCATCTCCAGTGACACTAGGGGGGTTTAATTCAGTGCCATCCTGTCTGTGCCAGTCCCGCACCTGCTTCAGTAACAGGGTGTCTGTCCTATCCCCACTCCTGCAGGAAATACTACAAATTCATACTGACGAGGAACTTCGAAGCCCTGAATTCGAAAGGTGGTGGGAACCAGGTCTCACTGCTCAACATCATGATGGACCTGAAGAAGTGCTGCAATCACCCATACCTGTTCCCTGTGGCAGCCGTGGTACGTCCCCTGCCTTTGCACCCTCGGATGTGTCTCAGAGTGTCGAGTGGGGACTGTTTCCATGATCCTGCTTTGGTTAACGCTGTGGGTTTCCGTGTGAGCGGTTTCATGTGGAGACTTTGGTTTGGAAGTGCAAGTGAAGTTCTCCATGAGGTTAATGTGGGTTGTCCTTGTGGGCACTGACCGTGCTACCTTCACAGGAGGCTCCAATGCTGCCCAATGGATCTTATGATGGGAATTCTTTGGTCAAATCTTCTGGGAAGCTGATGCTGCTCCAAAAGATGCTGAAGAAGTTAAGGGATGGGGGTCACCGAGTTCTGATCTTCTCACAGGTGAGAGTAGGGAGAGATAATAATAATAATAAATACATTATTTAAGGAATTTTGTAAATTATGTATGGGAAATTTGTGCTGGGAACAGACAGAGATAGGTGGAAGAGCTGGTGACAGCTTCTCCCCCAGGCTGCCATGGCAGTAATGGTGGAAGAGCCGTGTCCCAGCTCTCTCCTGAGGGAGCGCCTGTCATGTTTAAGAGCTCTGTTAGCTGGGGATGGAAAGGAGATAACAGTCATGAGGCTCCTCTTTGGGGAGGGACAGTCAGACACAATTCCTTCCTGCTGGCAGAGCTGCCTGTGGAAGATGAGATGCGAGTGTTGCTCCTCTGGCAGCTGCCTGTTGGCTGTGCTTGCTGTGCTGACCATGCTCTGCTGCCACCACTGTGGCCTCTGGGCTGCGGGCAAGGACCATGCTGGGGCAGGGCATGTCCCCAGGGGAGGCAGGAGGGTTTGGCCATGCAGAGCCTCTCATGCCAGGCTCGCCTTGCCCTGTAGATGACAAAGATGCTGGACTTGCTGGAGGATTTCCTGGAGTACGAAGGCTACAAGTACGAGCGGATCGATGGGGGCATCACCGGCGGCCTGCGCCAGGAGGCCATCGACAGATTCAATGGTACTCGCCTTCCTGCCTTGTTGAGGAGCTGGCATGGTGGGGGGATGGCAGTGCGTGGCCAGCAGCAGGTCATCTGTCAGTGCCCAGAGCTGGTGCCATGCTCAGGTCTGGCTTCCTGTGGCACAGCGGGGGCTGCTCGTGCTGTGCCCTTAAGCCCTTGAGTTGGTTCCACTTGTGGAATTCCTTGTGGTTCAGGATTCCACAAGGAATCCTGCGTGTGCCAGCGGCTGTTCAGCTGGAGGGGCTCCTGCCTTTTCCTTCAAGACCTCAGCAGATGACAGAGCTTCCCCTTTGCTCTAGGGCTGAGTTCTGCAGTGTGTAGTTCCCAGGGTGGGATGTGTTTTCACTCCTTGCCACCTGTGCCTCTTGCTTGTCAGCTTCCAGTGCCATTCCTTCCCTCCGAAATTGTGCTGGTCCTCTCTGTGGGCAGTGCTGCTTTCTGTCTCACCTGTTCCCACCTCTGGGTTTGTCGTTCTCAGCTCCTGGGGCTCAGCAGTTCTGCTTCCTCCTCTCCACGCGCGCCGGTGGTCTGGGCATAAACCTTGCTACGGCTGACACTGTCATTATTTATGATTCTGACTGGAATCCTCACAATGACATCCAGGTTTCTGACTTTCCCTTTTCCTTCCTGTATAGTAAGTACCTCTCTGGCTCTGCCCTCTCTTTGCCCACCCTCACTGGGATTTCAGTATCCTCTCTCTCTCGAGCTGATGACAATTTCTGCTGTGTTTGTGGGTGTTTCTGCTCAGCAGCCCTCTTCCCACACCCTTTGGCCTCATCCCAGCCTCTCTGCAGCCTGGGAGAGACCTGGCACATAAAACTGCCTCTCTCCTGTGGCATTCTTACCTCTTTCTCATACTTGTCCTCAAGTGGGTGTCCCCTCACGCAGCCTGGAGGATGAGAAGCATGGCCTTTTTGTCCAGCTGGCACAGTGCTACCCTCGCCAGCTCCATCCTCTGCCTGCAGGCGTTCAGCAGAGCTCACCGCATCGGGCAAAACAAGAAGGTGATGATCTACCGCTTCGTGACCAGGGCCTCCGTGGAGGAGCGCATCACCCAGGTGGCCAAAAGGAAGATGATGCTCACTCACCTGGTGGTCCGCCCAGGGCTTGGCTCCAAGTCTGGCTCTATGACCAAGCAAGAGCTGGATGACATCCTCAAGTTTGGGACGGAAGAACTCTTCAAGGATGATGTGGAGGGTGAGGTGGGAATACTCTGTGTGAGGCAGGGCCCTCTCTGAGCTGCTGGGGCTCACTTTTCTCTCCCCATGCTGCAGGCATGGTGTCTCAGGGACAGCGGATTGCCATGCCGGATGCTGTCACCCCTTTCTCGGACACACTGTCAACCAAAGGGGGTGCAGCGACTCCTGGCATGAAAAAAAAGCATGGTGGCACCCCACCAGGTGTGTAGCCCCCCATTGCTGGGGTGACTCGTCCCCCTCCCTGGCCCTGCACCTGACCTGAGCTTGCCTGGCTCAGGAGCAGACTGTCCAGCACCCTGGTCTGTGCTGCCGTTCCCCTCGCTTTGCTCTCCAGGTGACAATAAGGATGTGGATGACAGCAGTGTGATCCACTATGATGATGCCGCCATCTCCAAGCTTTTGGACCGAAATCAGGATGCAACTGATGACACGGAACTGCAGAACATGAATGAGTATCTCAGCTCCTTTAAAGTGGCTCAGTATGTTGTGAGAGAAGAGGACGGTGTGGTAATGTGATCAGTATCATGTCTTACAATCACCTGTTTGTGCATCCCTCTGTGTCCCCTCTGCTCCCCCTCCTGTCCCTGCAAGTGCTTGGCGTGGGGCAGGACCCTGCCTGCTCTCTCTCTGTGGCTGCTCGAGCCCTCTATCTCTGCCTCTGCAGGAGGAGGTGGAACGAGAGATCATCAAGCAAGAGGAGAATGTGGACCCTGACTACTGGGAGAAGCTGCTGCGGCACCACTATGAGCAGCAGCAGGAAGATCTGGCCAGGAACCTGGGGAAAGGGAAGAGAATCCGCAAGCAGGTCAACTACAATGACACCTCACAGGAGGACCAAGGTATGGCCGTGGGTGCTCTGCTCCTGGCTGGGCTCACGGGACAGAGAGCTCTCTCTGCAGCTGGTAGATTGCCTGGATCTGTACTTCCCAGGTTCCTGAACTTTCCAGGGTAGAAATTCTTCAAAGATTTTCCTTTTTTTGTTTGTTGGTCTGTAAACTCTGGTTTTGCTGGAGGAATCTAGGGAAAACATGTCTGTGCGCAAAATATTTCAAATTGGGTTTTTGCTGTGTAACAGAATGCTAGTTTTGTAAAACCTGAGAACATGATTTCCTGCTGCTGTGTCCCTCTCTCCTGCTGCGTGGCAGTGAGTGCCTGTCACACCCACAAGCTGGCTCTGACCTGGCCAGCACAGCCTCCCAGGCAGGGTCTTCTAACCTGCCTCCCTTGTGCTCTGCAGAGTGGCAGGATGAGCTCTCTGACAACCAGTCAGAGTATTCCATTGGCTCTGAGGATGAGGATGAAGACTTCGAAGAGAGGCCAGAAGGCCAGAGTGAGTTGATGTGTTTGGTACTCCCTGCACTTGGCTCTGTGGGAAGGCCCTGGCACTCAGAAGTGTCAGGAATGTCTGGGTTGGAGGGACTGCTGTGCCCAGGGCCTCTGTTCAGGGGAATGTCCCTGGTTTCTGTCAGGTGAGGAGTTTTCCAGGGAAGGGAAGGCAGCCAGTTTCTTCCTTGGCCTCTGCAGGACTGTGGTCTGGCCCACCACGAGGACCAGGCATGGTCCCCCCTTGCCTGGGAAGGACTGAGGAGTGTCCTGGCCTGGGGAGTGGTGGCTGGGAGGGACCCTGCAGCCTAGGGAGGTGCTCTGGCTGGTTCTGCTCCCCTCGGGAGGAAGGGCAGGAAGCCTGGGGCACACGAGGTGTCTTTCCTTGTTGCCTGGCCCATCCACCACTCAACCTGCTTGGCTCTAGGTGGCAGAAGACAATCCCGGAGACAGCTGAAGACTGACAGAGACAAACCGCTTCCTCCTTTGCTGGCAAGAGTTGGTGGGAACATTGAGGTGAGCCTCAGCCAGAGCACGGCCAGTGCTGTCATGCCTGTGCTGCTCTGTCTGGACCCCTCTGTGCTGAATCACTGTGACATTAGTCCTGGTCCAGCAATGCCTGTCACAGCTGTGAGGTTCCAGGATGCTACCGAGGCCACTCTGTGATCCCAGCAATGCCTTCTCCTCCTGCAGGTTCTGGGCTTCAACGCCCGGCAGCGCAAGGCGTTCCTGAATGCCATCATGCGCTGGGGAATGCCACCCCAGGATGCCTTCAACTCCCACTGGCTGGTCCGGGATCTGCGAGGGAAGAGCGAGAAGGAGTTCAGGTAGGGGGGTCGTGGCAGGCAGACAAGGCTGGGAGCCTGCAGCCCTTCACTGTGGGCTCTTTTTGGGGAGGCAGTGTCTGTTTCATTGAGAACGTGGCTCTTGTGTCCTTCCTGGGTGTGAGACATCTCTCGTCCGTGGGTGACGGGACCACGTGCATGCTGGGTTGAGCAGGGAGGCCATGGGCCAGGACTGAGGTGTGGCTTCCCTGGCAGGGCGTACGTGTCTCTCTTCATGAGACACTTGTGTGAGCCTGGGGCAGATGGTGCCGAAACTTTCGCGGACGGCGTTCCCCGGGAAGGGCTGTCACGCCAGCACGTGCTGACTCGCATCGGGGTCATGTCACTAGTAAGGAAGAAGGTGGGTGAGTAAAATTATGAATGGGCCATTTCAGGAATGTTCTGGAGACCTTTTCCCAGGGGGGTGGGTGCAGCAGTCGTGCCATTTGGTCACTCTGTGGGTGTGCACCCTGGACACGCCAACTCCGTGACACCAGCTGGGAATGTCCCTGCTCTGCTTGACCTGATGGTGTGTGTCTGTCCCAGGTCCAGGAGTTCGAGCATGTCAATGGGAAGTACAGCACCCCAGACCTGGTTCTTGAGGGCTCGGAGAGCAAGAGGTCCAGCGAGGTTGTATCTTCAGATCCCAACACGCCTGTCCCGGCCAGCCCAGCACACACACACACGGGACCAGGGGTCCTTGCAGGTATTCAGGGGGTTTTGGCTGGTGTCTGGCATGGGAGAGAGGTGGGCCAAGACACCAGGAAGTTTTGCAGGTGCTTAGCCCATCAGGCCCTGTTCAACAGCTTCCTGGCTTTGTTCTTCCTACAGACAAAATGGAAGCACAACTGGGGTTCCATGAGGAAAAGGACCCAGTGGAGCAGAAGCCCAGAAATGTGGCTGACAGCCAGGTGAGGTGGCTTTGTTCAGCATCTCCTCCAGGAAGTCTCCCCTGGTCTGCCTGGGAGCTTGGGGTGCTCCCTAGGGAAGGGAGGGCCGAGCTCATCTGGAATGGGTGCTTGGCATTTAGGTGCCTGCAAGTGCCGAGGCGGAGAGTGAAGAGCACCCAGAAAGCTGCGACAGCAAGGAGAGGCTGAGGGAAGAGAAGCAAGAGGATTGTGAAAAGGCTGAGCCTTCCTCTGAGCCCCTGGTTGAAGGTGAGGCTGTGGCTCTTCGCTGTGGGAAACCTGAATGTCACGAAGTCTTGCAGAAATTCTTGAAAAAACAGGTTGTAAATTGCATGAAATGGTCATTTTGGGGGGCAATTGTTCCTCCAGATGTCTCAAGGAAGAGGGAAAACAAAATAGGTTTATTTGATAAAAAGCAGAAGAATGTTCTGTTTGAAGTTTTTTGAGCACCTTGAATGTACAAACAATATAGTTACTTTACCCTAAAAGGAAAAGTCTGTCTGGATAAGTAGGTTGTTCCCTGCAGAGCATTTTCCATGTCAAGCATTTCTTGTAGGCCTGTTCTCTCCTGCAGACGAGGGGATTCAAGAACAGGAGAAGCTTTTGGAGAAGGCGGAGTTGAGCAGCAGCCCGGGAAAGGGGGAGGATAAAGAAGTCAAACCAGGTGAGGCATGAGGCTTTGGAAAGAGAAGAGTGGGAAGAATCCCTGGAGTGAGCCCAGCGCCTGGCGCAGTGACAGAGCGTGCCCACAGGGTGGTGGCGAGGATGCATCAGCACCAGCGCAGCTGCTGCTCAGGAGCCACGAGTGGGAACAAGAGCCTGTTGGGGTGGGCACTGCCTGTGCTCACAATGGGACCTGCCGGGAAGGGCAGCTCTGGCTGCTGCCGTGGTGGCTTGGTGGCTTTTGCAGCAGTGACTGGGGCAGGGGTGGCACCAGTGGGTCTGGTGGTGGAGCACATTTGGACAGGCCAATTCTTTGTGTTTGACAAGCAGAGGATGGCAAGGAGGAGGAGAAGGAGCAAAGTGATGCCCAGCAAAACGGTGACAAAGAGGAAGAGGAGGAAGGAAAGAAAGATGACAGAAACATGAACTTCAGATTCATGTTCAACATCGCCGACGGTGGCTTCACAGGTAAGTGTGAGGGATGAGGTGTTGGCCTCTCTTGCAAAGCTGCTGCAGAGGCTTTGAACTTGTTCAAGGACTGTGACCCTTGTCATGGGCTGTGGATGGGCTGGTGGTTTGCTGGCAGCAGCAGACCTCGGTCTGCACTGTGCCTGTGGCCCTGGGAGGTTCCATCGCTCGCCCTGCCCACATGCTGTGCGTTGAACCACAGCCCAGCTGCCTGCCCAGGCTGTCTCCCTTCTGCTTCCACAGAGCTGCACACGCTGTGGCAGAACGAGGAGAGGGCTGCCATGTCCTCCGGCAAGATCTACGACATCTGGCACCGCCGACACGACTACTGGCTGTTGGCAGGAATTGTCACGTACCCTTTGACCCAGCAGAGCAGGAGGCAGCGAGGCGAGAGAGGCCTCTGTATGGGGGGCAGGAGCTGGGTTGGCACTGCAGTGATGAGCAGGGAGAGGGTTTGGGGCCTCTGTGTTGCTGCGGGGTGGTTGTTGGCTGTTGGCTGGCTTGTTCTGCCCTTGACACTTCCCCCACACCAGTCATGGCTATGCCCGCTGGCAGGACATCCAGAACGACCCACGCTATGTGATCCTGAACGAGCCCTTCAAATCGGAGATACACAAGGGGAACTACCTCGAGATGAAGAACAAGTTCCTTGCCCGGCGGTTCAAGGCGAGTGGCAGGTCCAGGGCTGGTGAGTCCTTACTGGTGGGAGGACCAGAGCAGCGTGCTGAAGCCACGGGGGAGTTTTCCAGTGCCTTCTGGGAGTGAAGCAGGGAGTGGACTTTGTGAAGGGCTCTGACGTTTGTAGTGGGGTAGGGTCTGGTCCTGAATCCTTCCCCTCCTGCACCTTGCAGTTGCTGGAGCAGGCCCTGGTGATCGAGGAGCAGCTGCGGAGGGCAGCGTACCTCAACATGACCCAAGACCCGAGTCACCCGGCCATGGCGCTGAACGCACGGCTGGCGGAAGTGGAGTGCCTTGCCGAGAGCCACCAGCACCTCTCCAAAGAGTCCCTGGCTGGGAACAAGCCCGCCAATGCTGTCCTGCACAAGGGTGCGTGCCTGCAGGGCTGGAGGAGTGTGCCCCGGGGTTGGGAAGGGCTCCCCACCCTGACCCTGGGGAACCCAGCCAGGAGCTTGTCCCCCTCTGATGTTCCCTTGGCCAGGAGCTGCCTGCTCCTCGCAGTTTGCTAGGTCTGACAGTATTCCCTGCTCTACTCGCAGTGCTGAACCAACTTGAGGAGCTGCTGAGTGACATGAAGGCTGATGTGACACGCTTGCCCTCCATGCTGTCCCGCATCCCACCCGTGGCTGCCCGCCTGCAGATGTCGGAGCGGAGCATCCTCAGCCGCCTGGCCACCCGTGGAGGGGATCCAGCTGCCCAGGTCTGTGGGGATGGGCACAGAGCCCCTCACTGTTAGGGTCAGGGTAAGGTCAGGGCTGCAGGCCCATGTCTTTCGTCCCTCTTTGCCTCCCCAGGGCTCTTTCGGCTCCTCCCAGATCTTCAACAACAACTTTGGGCCAAATTTCCGTGGTCCTGGGCCAGGTGGGATTGTCAACTACAGCCAGATGCCTCTGGGACCCTATGTGACTGGTAGGTTGGGGTTTTGCTCTTGGGCAGAGAAATTCAGAGGGTGGATTTGGGCGGTCCAGGAGTGCCGCCAAAGGACAGTAGTGAGAAAGGTGTTTCCTCTCTCACCACAGATATTTAGCAGTTCCCACGATTTTCCCCTGCAGCTCCCGCTCCTAGCTGAGGTAAGGCTGTGTTCCATTTGCTGGGCAACATGAAGGGGCAGGGGGCTAAATGGAGGCTCCATTTTGGGCTGCCCCCCAGTGCCAATATCTGGCTGCAACCTCTGACTTGAGCAGAAGGAGTAGATCCTTCCTGCAGCCCTTCCCAGGTGCCCAAGGGGTTGCTATGTGAGGAGGGTCCGGATCTGGCTGATGGGCAGCCCTCCCCTCTTCTTGCAGCAGCCCTGGGGGATTGTCCCCTGTCCTTGGCCACGAGCCGCTGTTGCCAGAGGTCAGCGGGGAAATTGTGCCAGCGTTGCCTGCGTGGAAGACAAGCTGCCGCTGGTGCTGCTGGGCTGTCCCGCTCCCGCTTCAAGTGTGCTTTGCCTGCTGTGGCCCCCGCGGGAGCGGCGGGGCCGGGGGTTCGTGTCCGTGTACATTTTTTGCACTTTCTTATTGAAGACTTGAAGAGTTTGTCTGGGCGAGGTGGGCTGACGGGAGGGAGGGAGGGCTGGAGTTGCGGTGTTTGTCTGGTTGTGTTGGCACATGTGGGGGTGAGGGGAGGCCAGTGGTGCCATGTCCCAGCCGGCTGTGCTCCCCAGCTTCCCTGTAAGGGCCATCTCTGTGTCCTCGTTGGTGTTTGAGCGAGCCCACAGCTGCTGCTGCCCCGCTGGAATCCCTGGCGCTACTGTGGTGTGGCTGGGGGTCCACATGTGCCGGGCTTGGGGCAGGCAGATGGAGGGGACGTGGGTGGGACAGAGGGGACAGCTGGAACTGGGATGGGGATACCTCGAGCATGGTGACACCGGNNCTTCTGGCTCTGTGTGTCCCGGTTTCTGTTCTGTGTTTTAATAAATCCTTTGGGAAGGACGCAGTGGAGTCTGGCAGGGGGAGGGATGGGGGGCTGGCCTTGGGGGGGCCTGGCCATGGTCTTGGAACCCCTGTTGTCCTGCACACGTGTCCACACACACAAACACGTGTCCACATACATGTCCACAGAAACAGATGTCTACACACACACATGTACACACACACACACATATGCACATGGAGACAAAGGGACACACACACATGAACAGACATGAGAATGCTATGTGTATCTACACAGATACTGTAATCTTCACATGAGTACACGTCTACATCACCCCCACCCGTGTATGTATGTATGTATGTATGTACCTCGTCATATATAGCATGTGTAGATCTATGTGCGTGCATATATATGTTCATGTGAGCATACACAGTTATAAATATTTAGGTACTGCTATGTGGGTGTGTATCTGTACATACACATCTGTATATTATACATGTCTATATAATGTATTTGTGGTTTTAATACATGTGTAGTTGTATACATATATACTTGTGAATGTGTATGTAGACACAGGGTAGATAACAGATCTGTGTACACAGGCACAGATCTATATGTGATATGGATGTATAAATCTATATTTAGAGGTGCATAGGCACATACATGTATGTGTGCATTTAAGAATACACATTTATGTGTATTTGTAATTTGAATATATGCATGTGCATACACATACATGTGTAGATATATCTAGATACCTACATATCTCTATGTATCCATACCTGTATCTCTGTATGGCTATACAGGTGTACTGATCTATGTGTATACGTACACAGACACACAAGTGTATTTGTAATTTTTATGTATTTATACATAAGTGTAGATATAGATGTATAGCTATCCTAGACATAGTATATGTGTGTATATACACAGATGTATTTGTCATTTCATTCACATATATGAGTGTATATGTTTCTGTGTGCACATAGACATCGATGTAGCTCTGTGGACAGATGTACGTGTATAGGTAAAGCTGTATAGGTACAGCTGCAAGGTAAATCCATGTACCTAAGGGTGTAGGGGTGTGTATGTGGGGTGTGTGTGCACACAGACCCCCAGTCGTGTACAGAGGGGAGCTCCAGTGCCATGAATGGGTCAGGGGAGACCCCCCGTGTTTGCAGGGGGGTCAGTAGGTGCAGCCACGGCTACACAGCAGATAAACACACACGCATTGTGCACAGAGCTCACACACGGAATGCACAGAGAGCATACACACACACACACAAAAGTACACAGAACTCAGTGCACAGAACTCGCTCTCTCACACACAAAAGTGTACAGAACTCACTCTCTCACACACACAGTGCACAGAACTTGCTCTCTCACACACAAAAGTGCACAGAACTTGCTCTCTCACACATACAGTGCACAGAGCTTGCTCTCTCAGTGTAGAGCTCTCACACAGTGCACAGAGCTCATACACAGTGCAGAACTCACACTTCACAGAGCTCACACATGCACAGTGCAGAGCTCTCACACAGTGCACAGAGCTCTCACACAGTGTAGAGTTCACACACACACTTCACAGAACTCACACAAAGTGCACAGAACTCAAACACACTTCACAGAACTCTCACACAGTGTAAAGCTCACACACACACGTCACAGAACTCACACACAGTGCACAGAGCTCTCTCAGTGTAGTGCTTGCACTCACACTGCACAGAGCTCACACATGCAGAGTGCAGAGCTCATACACATGCCCAGAGTGCACAGTTCACACACAGTGCACAGAGCTGAGGGTTTGCACATACATTTACATTTTATATGCATGCATGGGTAGAGGAAACTTTGTGTATAAATGTATTTGAATATGGATACATATATATATCTATATATATCTATCTATAGATATATATATCTATATATATATAGGTATTAGCAAAAATGTTTGTTCTGCACAGAGTACACAGAGAGCTATAAAGCCATAGATACATGTAGCTATAAGCTATAGTTATATTGTTCTTTCTACAGTTTTTATGTATCATCTATCGCTCTGTATCTATCATACATGTATCCATATATATATATAGCTATAGCTAGACATACAGCTATATATATGTAGCGAGAGCTATATCTAAATTATAAATCTCTGTGTCCGTGTGTTTATATGGCATATGTTTAAATATGTATAGAGATGAGTATATAGTTATAGAGCTGGGTATGGGTATAGATGCATCTACACATCTATCCGTATATACACATCTATCTGCATATACACACATTTATGTACACATCTGTAATTTTCATGTGTGCATATATCCATACAAACATGGATGCAGCTATAGCAATATATTGACATGGATATGTACGTATCTATATATTACATATATGGATCAATACATAGAGCTATCTATGTATATACACAAGCACACACGTGTCTATGTGTGTGTGTTTATATACACTGTACATGTAATTTTCAGAGATGTGTGTACACATCTACATACATGTATCTATATATGTAAATAGGTATTGATCTCTCAGAGACTGATGTCGGGGTAGAGGTGGAAGTAGAGCTACATCTATATCTACATCTGTCCACGTGTGACTCTGCGTGTGCGTGTGTTTGTGTCTGTACACCCCCCTGTAATGGGTGTATGTAGGTGCATGTATAGAGCCTTTCAGTAGCTTTGTGCAGACACAGCTGAAGGTGTGTGTGGGCTGTGCTCACCTCCGCAGCTGCTGTCTGCAGATGCACGTCTGTGTGTCCCTGCCTGTCTGTATGTCCCTATGTGTGTCCATGCAGACACACACACACACACTCACACATTTACCCACACACACTCCCCTAGCCCAGCCCGGCCCCTCCCCACATCAGAGCCCTGCTCCGTGCCCGGCCAGGGCTCTTTCCGCAGGGAACTCCCTGGCTGTCACCACCCCACCACCCCTATCCCGGGAGCAGGTGCTCGCCGAGAACCGCAGCCCCACGGTGCCGGTGCCAGGTGGTGCCGGTGGCGCAGGGCAGAGGCGAGGGCCAGGCGCAGGCTGGGGAACAGCTTCGTGTTGTCGGCCTCGTGGGCGTACAGCACCCGCGTGCACCCCGCGCCCACCGCCTCCGGCAACGCGGGGGCAGGAGCCACGCATGCAACGGGTCCCCGCGGCGGCTCCGGCTGCGGGCAGGGCGGCCGGGCAGCTCGGGGCTCGCCTCCCGCCGGCCGTCCCTGCGCCGCAGAGCCACGCTGGGAGTCCGCGGAGCCACGTCCGGGGCAGCGCGGGCGGGAGCGCTGGCTCTCGGCGCTCGTGGTGCAAACCACACTCTCCACTTTGCTCCAAAGAAGCGTAAGCAAGCGAACGGGCGGCGAGGGCTGCGCGGCGGGCGACGCGCTCGGGTGCGCTTAGGATCTGTAGTCCTTCTTGCTGTATGGTTTGTTGCCCAGGATGCTATCGATCTCGTGGACGATGGAAGACGACAGCTTTGGAAGGACCTGTGGGGGACGGGGGCAACACTGGCAGTTGGGATTGTGACCCTGGTGTGTGCGGGAGGATGCTCACCGCCTCCACCCTGCCACGTTCGTGCCACAAGCCCCAGCTTGCCGGCTGGGTGACCCAGTTAGGGAGATCCTGAGTCAGGCCCGACCCTGCCCCCTCAGCCCAGCAAAGCCTCCTCTCTGCTTCTCGCCTTCATGACAAGCAAAACCTGTCATGGAGCTGGGTTTGCAACCCTCTTTCCCTGCACAGTGCAGCACAGCAATGAGTGCTGCGGGCAAATGTTGCTCCTGCTGGGAGCACTGACCTGTATTGCTCCAATATTCTCCATCAGCTGGTCGGCATTGGAGGCCCCCAGTAAGACAGAGCTGACACCCTCATTGCGCAGGCACCAGGCTGGGACAGGAGGGAAAGCAGAGCTTGAGCATGGCCCAGATACCCCCCGGTGTCACCCCCAGCTGTCCCCCACTGTCCCCAGTCCTCTTACCGATGGCAAGCTGGGGCAGGGTGCAGCCGAGGCGCTCGGCGATGGCCTGCAGCTCCTTCAGCTTTGCCTGCTGCCGCCGGCCCTCCTCGCTCAGGATCTTGTCCTTCAGCCACTGGTATCCCTGGGGGGCAGGAGGAGGTGTTGTGGTGGGATCAGGGTGCACCGGCACGTTGCATAGGCAGGGCATCCCCAAAACTTCCTTGGCGGTGGCTCCTGGAGCTCCTGTTCCCATGGGGACTTTGCAAGGCCCCTGACCCTGCTCCCCCAGCTCTGCCCATCCCCGTGTACCCTCCCAGCCCTGGTGCAGCTCACCTTCAGTGAGGCACGAGAGTAGGGGGGGATCCCTCCATCGTACTTCCCCGAGACGATGCCACAGGCTAGTGGGGACCAGGTCATGGCTCCAACGCCTGGGGACAGAGCAGAACAGAGAGATGACGCTGCCGTTCCCAGCTCCCCCAGGGACTGTGGCATCTGGCCTCAGCAGCGCTGGGCTTGGAGAGCACCGTACTTTGGCGGGGCTGGGGAGGAACCCCCACTGTCATACCTATCTTGTGGAAGAGCTCAGGGAGCTGAACCTCCACCTTTTCCCGCTGGAACATGTGATACTCGGCCTGCTCGCAGATCGGTGGAATCAGGTTGAACTGCCGGGCCACCGAGTATGCCTCCTGCAGAAGAGACAGGACCCTCAGCGCCCCGCCGCTCCCCCTGAGCCCCCTGCCGAACCCCCCAGCCAAGTCCTGAGCGGCCGCCCCGAAAAATAATTAAGGCTTAAGTGCATCTGCACACGCTTGGCTCCCAACAGCTGCTGTCTAATTAAATCAACGTCAGCGGCGTTGCTGGCGCTGCTCCGCTGCAGTCGCCCCGATCCCCTGGGCCCCTACCATGATCTCCATGGAGCTCCAGCGCGAGGTCCCCCAGTACATGGCCATCCCCTGGTTGATGACGTGGGTCATGGCTCGCACCGTCTCTGCCGGGAGGGAAGGAGAGAGTGGCAGGTGGGTTTAGCAGGGGCTGTACTGGCAGAACGGGGCTCCCACCGCGCTGATGGCTGGCGAGCATCCCACTCCCCAGTGCTGCAGCAGGAGCTGGGTCGTGTCCAGGGGATGCTTTTGGAAGAGCGGGATGGGGACAGAGGGAGCAGCCACTCAGGATGTGCCGGGGACCACAGCCGACCTGACATGCCACACGCGGTGCCAGGCTCTCCCAGCACGGAGAGCAGCCCAAGGCTTCTGGCAGTGGCCCCATGCCCTGTGGGGTTACCAGCACCAGCACCGCTGCAGGGGGAGGGACTGATGCATTGCCCACACACAGAGACCCAGGGAGGGAAGCCTGGACCCCATGTGAGTTGCTCAGGGGTCTTGGGGGGAGCCAGCCCTGAGCCATGCGGGCTGGGGCCAAGCCAAGGCGTGCTCCTGCAGCCAAAGGCAGGCAGCGGGGAGGGCAAGGGGCACGAGGCTCGCCCGGCTGGCACCGGGGCACACACCCCAGCATGCTCACAGCCGCCCCGGCGAGGAGGAACCCTGCCGCAGACCCTGGCATGTGCCAAGGGCACCCCATGGCAGGCCCCTGAGGGGTGGGAGCCTCTCTGCTTTTTGTCCTTTAAACTGCAGTACAGTCTGAAGGGCTGGGGGGTGTCTGTGTTGTGCTGCCGCTGCCTCTGCATGTCATGGCGGGGTTTGCTTGAGGGGAAGGAACAGGGATGGGGGATCACAGAGGAGTGGGGGCTCTGCCCCGGGAAATGCCGCTGGGACAGGCAGCGGCCGGCGGGCAGAGTGCGGGCAGGGAGTACCTTCTACGATGAAAGTCCTGGACTTGGAGGAACTAAATGGGTCCCCTGGTGATAAAAGAGAGATTTAGAGAAAGTGGAGTCACCGCTGCTGGGATGGGGGCAGTGACCTGTCACCGCACCGCCAACCCACCCCGCCGTGGCCCGAGAGGGTACTGGTGCCGGGCAGGGGGCGGCAGAAGTGTGACTGTGGCGTGGGCCGACCGTGGTGGCGAAGGAGCGGATTCTGCTCGGGAGGGAAAATGCCCTTGAAACACAAGCCTGGCGCAAACCAACCGCGACGGCGATGAAAGGCGGTGGGGAGGAGCGTGGCACCGCGGCGCGCACCCACCTTCCATCGGCGTGTTGGGGTCGGGCCGGTTGGCAAACACCACATCCACGTACTCCAGCTGCAGCCGCTCCAGCGACGCCTTCAGACCTGTGGTATGGATGGGGCTGTCAGGCATGCTGGGCCCCGTGCTGCCAGCCGCGAGGCAGCTGGTGAGGCACAGCCTGGCACTGAGGCCAGCAGTGTCTGGCGAACGCCCTCACCCCTACCCCTACCTTCTATGATGTGTTTTCGGGATAGGCCCCTCTCCGTCTCGGCCCTGGAAAAGGAAAGGTGGGTGAGAGCCTGGGGTGAGAGCCGGATCCGTGCCAGCTGCTCTGTTGCATGATGAGTGTTACCTACTTTCCTCCCCAGAAGATTTTGGTGGTGATGACCAGGCTGGACCGTCTGCAGGGAGAAAGAGAGAGTCACTGGTACCTGCGAAGCCCCATGCACCCTGCCTGTGCACATTCTTGCCCAAAGCTTCTCTGCCAGCTTTCCCCAGCCTACTGGCACCACACGATGGCTTTGCCAAACAGGGATAATATCTGGCTTACCTCCACCCTTTTTTCTTGATGATGTTTCCCAGCACCACCTCGGCCCTACAAGGGAAGGGGATATTAAATGTTGGCACCTGGCTGCTGCAGCCATGGGGAGTGCTGACAACCAGCAGGGACAGCCCCAGACCCCAGAAGAATAAGAGGCAGACGCAGTGGCTGTGGGGACACTGTTTGCCCCTTGGCTGCAGCGCCCAGAGCCGAGCTGCCCCCAGCGCAGGAGCTTGCTAATTTTAAGTGAATGCATGGGCATATGCCAATGCCCTGGGCAAGCATGCCCTGGGCACTGCTGCTGCTCATTGCCTGGAGGGTGCATGGCTGCACCTGTGTGATACAGGCCACCATGGGAAGCATGGAACTGCCAGAACCACAACCCCCCTGTGAGCAAGCCCTCATAGCCCCATCCTGGGAGCTGCTTTGCAGCTGGCAAACCTGGGAGATTCCCAGTGCCACTGTGGTTTGGTGGGAGCCAGGGTGTGGGGTGAGACCCCCGTGGCGCTGCCAAAGCAGGGTACCTACTTGCCAGCAGCGTAGACTTCTGCCGTGTCGAAGAGATTAATGCCGTTGTCATAAGCTAAAGTCATCAGCTGCTCCGCCATCTGCGAGGAGAGAGCAGGGTCGGTGAAGGGGGTGGCCGAGAGCCGGTGCACAGGCGCGTGCGCAGAGCACTGGTGAGCTCCGGCATGCCACGTGCACCCAGGCCACAGCCGTGGCCGTGCTGGCCCCATCCCCTCCCCACTCACCATGGAAAGGATGGGGAGGGATGCAGCCTTACCTCATCTGTGATCTGCCCTCCGAAAGTCACCCATGTTCCTGCAGGGGAGAGAGGGGTGTGTGCACGGTGAATGAGGTGGACAAGGAGCACCGCCGCCTCAAGCCCCCAGCCACCCACCCTGGCTCCCTCAGCACAGCCCCAGCACGTGGTGGCCACAGCTGGCCCTGCCGCGTGCAGTGCGGTGCTCCCAGCACGGCCCAGTCGCTTCCTATCGTGTCAGAAATAGAGAAAATAATTTGACAATTTCTGGGCCGTGACTCAAAACAGCCGCAGGGCTGAGGAAAACCCTTTCCTTCCCTTTGCAAACATTGCCGGGGCAGGCAAGCGCTGCCCTCGCCAGGGAGTGCCGGAAGCTGTTGCGGGACTGAGGGGATGCTGAGGGGCTGTGGCAAACCCTGGCACTTACCCAGACCCAGGCAGGACACACGCAGCCCAGACTTCCCGAGGTTCCTGGAAGACAGAGACCATTAAGAAAGGTGCCAAAAAGCCCCGAAACGCTGTCTCATGCATCCTGCATGCCACTAAACACACCGGGAGTGAGGACTGGGAGGTGTGGTGGTGGCCCCTGATCCCCATCCCGACCTGGGATGGTTCCACAATGAGAATTCCCTCTCAACTGATTAACGAACCATCTCAGGCTGGGCATCCCACAGCTTGGTGGTGGCACTGCCTGCACCTGCGCAGTGATGCCATGCCTGGCAGGGCTATTGGGAGAGCAGTGACCTCGTTACAGCAGCTCCCCGTGATGAGGCTGGGGTGTCCGGCTGCCCTGAGAGTGCCGCTGGCGATGGGGAATGAGACTGGAGGAAGAGGAGCTGGCATGCCAGTGGTCAGAACTGAAGCATCCCATACAAGGCATGAGTTGTGCCTGTTCTCTGCACTGTGGCACAGTAAAGCACAGGGCTTGCACCAGGCGAGGGTGCTCAGGAGTGGAGCAACATCCTGAAAAAATGGAGCACCCCAGAAAATTTGACCAGCACAAGGAACTGGAGAACAGCTTTCGGGAAGGGGGCCAGACTGGCAGACGCCTTCGCTGTGGTGATGGAGAGCCAGTTACTTGTTAAAAATGACAAAGGCTCAAGAAATGAGCGTTAAAATAAATAAAGTGTAGGTGAGCCGCGGCAGCTCGCCCGCGCGGGTGTCGCATAGCAACCGGAGGCACCGCCACCGCCGGCACCGCCGACACCGGCACCGGCAGCCGGGCAGGGAGCGGCTGTGGCCTGGCCATGGGCAACCGTGGGCTGCACCAAGTCAGGGCACAGTCCTTCTGCGCTGCCATGTTATTGCCCAATATCTGGAGGCACTGGTGCTCCCCCGTCCCGCAGTGTTTTTAGAGCATTTTGCGGTGGGGAGAGGCCATGGCCGTGAGGCAGCGGTGGCTCAAGTCCCCGTGGTGTGGGGTTTACATGGGGAATGGACAGCATCTGCCTCATCCTGGCCATTCCAAAGAGCCTCACTGGGGTTCCCCTGGACAGGTGGCCATCACTGCTCTTGGCTTCCCAGCCCGAAAGTATCTTGACCAGCTGCCTAATGGAGATACTGGCAGACCTTGGGAAGGCCAAGCATCCCCCCACACTGTGCTATGGCCTTCCTATCCCATCCATTTGCTTGGAGCATCCCCCTGCGCCACCGTCCCTCTAGCAGCCACCAGCGGGGACCCCCGAGCTGATCACCCATTGCCTGGGAGAGGGTGGTGCTGGTATGCTCTTCCTCTGGATGAGGACATGACTGTGGGGCAAGTCCACCAAGCTCTGAGGATGCCACTGCAAATTGCCCCAGCACTGCTGCCAGCACTGCAAGGGTTTGGTGTTCAAGAGCTGGACAGAATGGGACTAGCCCCCTCCCCAGTGCCCAGGTAAGGGGACTCTGCTGATTTGGCCGACACTGGTGGGTGATGGCCAGGCTCACCCCAGCGCTCTGCTGGCCTGACACACTTTGTGCCTAATGCTGGCACATCTGGGCTGCAGCGGAGGCACGCGGCTGCTGGCAGCTGGACCATGGCGTGCAGGCTCATCTGGGGGGGGGGCCCTGCCCTGTCCTGGGGTGCATGCTCATCCCGAGGGAGCCCCAGCCCCACACCCAGGTGCACACTCAGCCTCAATGGGGGAAGCCCTCAGCACTCTGCCCCAGAGCCAGGACATGGAGTTCTGTGGGTGCTGGCCGGAGGGCCCCCCATGCACACACCACCCCATTTCCAGAAACACCATGGGCAGCCAGAGCTGCTTACGGCTCTGCACTCGCTTCGCAGGGCACTGAGTCTCCAGCAGCACTGTAAGGATGCCATGGCAGCCCGGATTAACGGTACTGTGACTCCCAGACCCCGCCGGCTCAGCAGCCAGCCCAGCTTGGCAGACACTGAGGATGCTAATCCTACCCTGAATTTTAGGGTTCCTTCTCCCTCCCACCCTGAAGGTTTTACGAGCGGCTGGATCAAAGCTGCCCTGAGGGGACAGGAGCAAACAGCGAGGAAGCGCACGGAGGCGCACGGTCAGCACTTTTAGCGACGAGAAACCGAGAGAGCCGGACGCGAACCGGAGATTAGGCAAGTACGGCGCCCCTGACCCTCAGTCCCCCCATCGCCGCCCCGATCGCGTTGAGGACCAGGGAAAGCCCCAGCAGCGCCCGTTTCCTACCGGTATTTCATCCCCGGCTGCTTGACGCTGGACTCGCTGGAGGAAGGGGCGTTCTGCACCGAGAGCTGCCCCAGGCTGCGGGCCACCATGGCCACCGCGCGGAACTTGCCGCGGGTGCCGAGGCTGGGGCTGCCGGCATTCTGTCGGTTCAGCCGGTCCTCCGCGCTCCGGCTCTTGATGCTGTGCTCGGAGCACACAAAGGAGACCTGCATGCTGCTCCGGCGGGCAGCAGCGCCAGCTGCCTAAATTTAGCCGGCGCCCCGGGCGAGGCGGGGAGCTCCTCCCGCGCGCCGCCAACGTGACGGCGGGGGGCTGCGAGGCGGCGGGCGCGGAGCGCTCCCGTCAGCCCTCCTGCCCTCAATATTTGATGAGCTCAGGAAGCGAGGGAGCGGCACGCGGGCAGGTGGGGGCAGCAGGGGCAGAGCCGCTACCGGTACCCCCCAGAGTGGCCGTGGCGGGGCAGGAGTGCCCTGCGCCCCGCTGGGCTTCCCCAGAGGGTACGGCTGCTGGCCCAGCCCCGGTTTGGGGCAGAGCGACGGCTGAGGGTGCGGAGTGAAGAGGTCCTTCCTTGCCGCTCAGCAGTACGGATTCCCCTGCAGAGGTCCGAAACCAAACCCTCTGGCAGCAAGGCGTGTGCATCGGCAACGCCACGGCTACAGCGCAGGTGGCGGCGATGCTGATGGCTCTCCCGCGGCAGAGCCCAGCTGCTGGGCGAAGTTGTCCCCCTCGGGGCCACAGCCCCAGCAGCATATTACCCAAATCTTTCCCAGTGCAAGCAAAGTGGAGCTAGGTGAACTCCAGCCGAGCATCTCCTGGCGAAGCCGGGACACAAGTCACCACACTACAGCACCGTCCTGTGGCCGGGGCCACATGCCGACTTGCCAGCACCTGCCGTGCCCCTCAGGAAATTATGCACATTTGCCCCAAACCTAATGAAAAATCTTGTAATCTCCTCCGCTTCCCTCTGTCGCAAAGCTCCTTAGCTGGTAATCCTGCCAGCACCAGAGCCAGCGCTGGCTCCAGTGCGGGGGGGACCTGGCAGCGGTTATCAGCCCCCAGAGGATGAGAAACCGCACAAATTTTGGGGGCAGGGGGACATGCCCAAAGAAGGAGCACCTTTGGGGTGCCTGTGCCAGCTGCTCCCATCAATAAATAATGTCCCCATGAATATTAGATGGGCTCTTGCCACTGTGTAAATGTTACCGCGGTCATTGTGACCAGAGGGGAACCTGACCTGCGGCGCAGCACGGCGTGGCACAGTGCAGCACGGCAGGAGCCGGCAGAGCTTGCAGCTCCTGGGGGCTTTGCTGCAGTGGGGGACAAGGGACACCCCAGCACTGTCACTGGGAGAACAGGCACTGTTCTCAGCCCTGGTGCCCCTCAAAGCCCGACCTGGGTTACTGGGGATGCTGGACTCTGCACCCCATTGCCCCACCCGCAATGCCAGGGGAGAGTGGGGAGGGGTGTGCTGGGCAGAGCAGCCCCATCCCTCTGAGGGGCTGTGGCCACCTCTCCAGCTGCCCGGAGCATCCTCCAGAGGACAAACGTTGGCTGAAATCCTGATACACCTGGCACTGGAACCCACATGCAAAATTAATGATGCACCCGCTCTGTGATGCACACCCATCAGTCGGGGGAGACGCACACCCATCAGGCGGAGATGTACCCCCATCACATAGAGATTTACACCTGTGAGGCAGAAACAGCCCTTCCGCGGCTGTTTCCTCCAGGTGCCTAACCTTTAAAGCACACAGGGTGTTTTCATCTGCAAATGCCCAAACAGCAATCAGGAATGTCAAGTGAGAAGCTCAAAGATCACCAAGTGGGAAAGTGCTAACGGCGCTGATCGGCTGCCACCTCTCCGGCGCATGCTGTGCCAAGGGCATCAGCTCCTCCCAGCCTCGGCGCAGCACAGGGGAGCTGAGGTGAGCACAGGTGAGAGCCGCTCGCCTGACGAGGTGTCAAACCAGCACCAAGCAGCGTCCCCTGTGTCATCCCCTCACCTCGGCCCTCGCGGCGCTGCCTTACCTGTACTTCATGCCAGTGGCGTGGGCGGTACTGTCGGCCAGTGAGAGCCCATGCATCCGCAGGAACTCCTCCAGAGTCTTCGCCCGCGCCGCCGCCCGCACGTCCCGCAGGCGCCGCAGCTCCAGCCCATCGGCCACCCGGGGGGCTGGGGGCAGCCCCCACTCGGGGCTGGGCTGGCTGGCCACGCTGCGCAGGCTCTGACTGTAGGTCATGGAGAGCATCCTGCCACCCAACCGTGGGCTCTGCCGGCCAGCCACGCCACCAACTGCTCTGTGGTGCTATGGAGAGAGCTGGGAAAGCACGACATGGGCTCCATCGCCGCTCGGGGCACAGCCCTAACTGCATTGCCATGCCGGAGGGGTGGCACCCATCCTTGCCAGGACATGTGCAGACCCTAGCAAAGCCAGTCTCTTCAGCAGAGCAAAGCCTTGGTGTGGAAGCTGAAGCACAAGGGAGAAGCAGCAGGATAGGGATGTGGCACCCTCCATGTCTGAGGTTGCAGTGGTGCCTGCCACAGCTGCCCCAAGCCACATTGCAGCAGCATGGCCTGTGCCCCACTGTGCTGACTCCCAGCTTGCACTGTTTGTGTCCCTGCGAGGGATGCAGTGGGTCCCAGGAGCTGGCCCGAGGCACGGTGAGCAGTGGCACAAATACTGCTGTTGACAATCTGGCACCGTGTGCCAGTGGGCAAGGGAAATCAGGATGGGAAAGGGACCCCTGTGGCGGCTCCCCGGAAAGGGTGGACATCGGCAGAGGGTCTGTGGGCACCGGGTGTTCGCTGTGCCTGCGTCATGCTGCCGCAATGTGCGCCACCAGCCAACACCTTCCCCACCACCGCGGCAGCGACCTCCCAGCCGGTGCGGCTGCTGAAAATAGCCTGCTGCAGGGTGGGCTCCTCACACACCCAAGTCCTTGCTGTCACTGTGGCTGGGACCTCACTGGCAGTGGCACCGGCATCAATTTCCATGCCTTTCTCTGCAACTTCCCTTGTTCTCAGTGTCTGCAAGGAGCAGGGACTGGGGCCAAAACCGTGGTGCTGGTGCCAGAGTGGCCACTGGGGATGCGCTGTGACAGATCTACACCAGCATCAGGCTCCAGCCAGGTTCCCACTGGTGGTTTTCTCTTTCCCTGCACAGCTCACGTTGACAGCTGCAGGAGCCAAAAGTGAAGTCCTCTCTGCCATTGAGGTGTGACCTCCAGAGGAAAGAAGGAAACCCAGAGGATATGGAGTATCAGTGGGCCATGTATGACCAAAACCCTGGGGGTCTCCTTTGACATCCAGTGCTGCCAGAGACCACTCTGTGCTACTCCTGCTCTGTAGCAAGGCCTTGGGAATGCAGGGAGACATGGAAAGGGGACCTTTCCCTCTCCTGTGGCAAAGCCAAACCAAATCCTTGTCACCAGCCTCTTTCTCCCACACCTCAAAGCTGGAGACTGGAGCCAGCACCTCCAGCACCACCCCCCTCCGTGGCTGGTAGTTTTAATTAGGGCAGCACTTGTGGCTCCTGTTGTGTACAGGCACTTGGTGGGATCTCCTTGTTCCCAGTGGGATCCCCATGCCCTGGTAGGATCCCCTTGCCTGACAGCAGAAAGGAGAAGCCTGAGCCGGCTGCATCACTGCTCTACAGCAGCAAAACAGCTGCAGCAAGCAGAGCTGGGGGTTTGATCTGGGCTGCTCTGTGGAATGGGGTGGGAATCCACCGGCCGCTCTACCTTGACACTTCCCTGATTCTCGGCACAGCAACAGTACTGGGTGGCAGAGAGAGCATGGAGGTGGCAGCTGCGTTCATGGCTGTTTGATAGCAGAAATCCCGGTGCTCCTGGGCTGAGCGGCAGTGGGGGTGCAGGAGCTGCCAAGGACAAGCTGCGCTGTGCCCAAGCGGGAGAGGCTGTTTTGCAAGGAAGGAGCAGGGATGGGGGACAGAGCGCAGGCTCTGCAGGATAACAGCGCTGTTAGCAGCATTGGGGGCACAACAAGTGGGTGACAGGCAGGGCAGCTGCCTGGAGAGATGTCTGGCCAGCCTGGCTACCCAAGCTGGGAAGTTGGCTGCCACCAGCCTGCCTAAAGCCAGAAAGACCCCAAACTCCAAAAGCAAACCACCCTAAACCATCAAATCCCAAGTCACCCTGCACGGAAAATCTTCCCTGCTGCCCGCAGTGGCTGCCCCATGGCCGTGCCCATCCCAGCTCATCGCCTGCCATGCCCAGCCCCGCTCGCCGCCCGCACCGCCGGCCCCGACTCACCGCGCCGGGGAAGCTGCTCAGCAGCAGCGCAGCTCTGCGCGGCCGGGCTGCCCCGGGGCAGATATAAGAGCCGCGGCCGCCGCGTTGCTTTGCATTAGGGGAGTGTCGGTGCTTGGCGTCCAAACACTTGGCGGCTGCGCCGGGCCCCCAGCGCCCGGCTTCTCGCTGCGCTCCATTAGCCCTATTAGGGGATTTTCTTCCTTGCGAAGGGGAGCTAAATTATTCATGGCGCCTCACTAAAAGCCCGGGGATGTGCTGTTGCTTTATCAACGCTGGCACCACCGCCCCTTGCCCTGCGGTGACAGGTCCCCCCCACGCCACCGGCACACAGGGCAGTGGGGACAGCTGGACACTGGGGCTGTCAGGGAGCAGAGACGGTGCCCTGTGGCAGACACAGCCCTCCTATGGTCCCCACAGCAGCAGAGTCAGAGCTGGGCTGTGGCAGGACTGAAAGGCAGCCACCTCCAGGAAGGAGCCCCGAAACAGAACTTGATGGTGGACACTGGTGAGTGATGCCTGAAGGCAGCCCATGGACAACCTGGGTCCTGCCTGTCGGTCTTGGGAGTCTTTTGCACCAGATGTGTCCAGTGGTTCAGGCCAGTTTGGCAGCCAAAACTCACCCCTGGCTGGGGCTCGGCAGTGCTGGTGGCAGTGCTGGGACAGACACTGGCAGTGCCACTGAGCCATCCCAGTGCCAGCCAGCCTGCCTCACCTCCTCCACCCAGTGCAGGATGGAGTGGGGGGGCTGCAGTTCTGTCGGGGAGCAGCCCCCGGTCCCCCACCCCATGGCAGCCAGGCCAGACCTGGTCCCACACCACTGGGCTGCTGTGGTCCCAGGAGTACTGAAGCAGCTGCTGGCACAGCGTGTGGGGAAAGTGCCGCCCTCACTTCAGACGGTAAAAGGGTAGTGGGGGCGAGTGTTGCCTCCTGAACCACTTAATGAGACTGTTCCTAATGGCAGAAGCTGCGGAACAGCTGGCTGCGTTCCCGGAGCTGCTCTTGGGAAAAGCCATGGGCTTCTCCAGACACAGCACTGGCATGGGATGCTTCCCACAGCTCGAGCTAGCCCCACACCCCACAGTAGCTGCCCCCTGCAGCCGTGGGACCACACTCTGCTGCTTGGACAGCCTGTGAGGACGATCGCCCCCACCCAGCCACACCCCAGGGTCCCCACACCGTGCTTCCGAACCCGCGAGCAGGTGATGAGGCGATGCCACACCTGTGATATCCATCCCATACAGAGAGACCCTGCCACACTGGGCAGGGCAGTGCTGTGCCAACATTATCTGGGCACAGGCAGGGGCCACAGCCACCTGCCGGGGTGATTTTGGGGAGGGGGAAGGGCCTGGTTACCTGTAGAACTGGAGCTGGCGCTTGGGGCTCCCGTACCTCGCGCTTCCGACAGCAAAGGGGAGAGAGAAGAAAGATTCCACAAACCCCGTTAGAAAGGAGGAGAGGGACCGAGTGGCAGAGACAGTGGCAGTGGGAAGGGTCAGTGGCACCCACCCATGTCACATCACAGAGGGCACTGGCATGATGCTGAAAGTGCCCACTACACCCATAACAGGCACCAGCACCCCAAAACACTGCTGCTGCTACCGTGTGGGGATTTTGTCCTGGAAGCTTTTGCACAAAGTGTGCCAGGGCAGTTTAGGAGCATCAGGGCAGTATCAGGGAGTGTGGTGGTTCTGGGTTGCCACAGGCTTGGGTTTGAAGCCCCACGGAGTCCCCCCAGCACTGCCCTGCACCCTTACCTGTAAATCATCCCTGGGGAGCCCGTCTGCCGCAGCGAGAGTCGCGCTGGGGAGTCAGTGGTGGATTCGGGATACATGGAGCCAGCCTGGACTCCCTGGAGCCACTCGCCGCCTCACCCCTGCCACAGGGGAAGAGGAAAAGAGGAAGAAATGAGTTTTTTTGGGGCACGTGCATGACGGCACTTCCTGTTGCAGATCTCAAGCAGGATGGGCATGTGGCATGCGCAGCGGCATGGGCACAGCAGCCCTGCCAGCCTCAGACCCTGGGGCTCACACCCTGACCCACCACTGATCCCAAACCATCTTGCCCCAGCCCTGCTCCCTTGACTTCCCAGCCTGGCTGCCCTCTCCAAACTTCTGGGGGTCACGAGATCACAGGAAATGGTGAGGAAACACGGGCCTGAAAAACGAAACATTCTGAAAACCCTGAGGCTCTCCTCGAAGGTCCCTCTGAAAGGAACAAGTTAAGGGGAAGAAAACAGTCTGGCTTTTCCCACAGCCCACATGCAACTGTGTGCACAGGAGTGAGGGAGCTCCAAGGGAAAGGAGGGCTCACCCCCAGGCACCCCTGACCCTCCTTGTCCCTGTCCCCATGCCAGGGGCATCCAGCATGACTCCCTGGGGGCTGTGCTTCTGCTCCTGCAACACTGTCAGCAGCTTCCAGTATCACAGAAAACAATGACACTTCGCTACAGAACTGGGGCTGAGATTTAAATTTATCCCATCTTTCTTTAGTCCGGTGAGATGCCATCTTTACACTGCAGGTCACAAGCTGCTCTTTTTCCCAGATGGGGGCTGAGACATCTCTGGGCTCCCTCCCGGCTGCCCTGGGCTCAGCGGGAGCATGGCCTTACACAGTGTGCTCATGTCCTGGCACGCATCCTGCCTGCATCCTGGCACAGCGTGCCTGTATCCTGCATCCCGCCTGCATCCTGGCACAGTATGCCTGCATCCTGCATCCTGGCATGGTGTGCCTGCATATTGCATCCAGCCTGCATCCCAGCAAGGCATGCCTGCATCCTGCATCCACATCCTGCATCCCAGAATAGTGTGCCAGCATCCTGCATCCCTCCTGCATCCCAGCATCGTGTGCCAGCATCCTGCATCCCTCCCGCATCCTGCATCCCTCCGGCATCCCGGCCCGGCGTGCCTGCATCCCGGTGCAGCCCCTGCAGCCCACGCAGCCCAATGGCAGCAGCTGCGGCAGCCGAGCCCATCCCCGTGGAGCCACCCACCCGCCCACCGCAGCTCCCGGCCGGGCTGCAGCCCCCGGCACAGATCCCCATCGCCCTCCTCCTGAGCGCTGCAGGAGTGCGTCTCCCTTGGCCACAGCCGTGCCGGAGCTGGAGTCCAGGCAGCCTCAGTAAAGCCGCGTTTATTTTCGAGAAGTCAGGAGGGAGCCGCTTGCTTCCGAACCTGCAGCACTGACCTGAGCCCGGAGCAGGACCCTGCCGAGCCCTACAACCAGGACCCAGCTGAGCTCCCCGAGCCCTTGTGACCCCCTGGCTTCTCCCGGGTGCTGTTAGTGTTGGTTCCGCAGCTCCCATGGCCTCGCCTGGCAGTGGGCAGCTGCCTGCAGCACCTCCGGGTCAGCAGCTGCCACCGGCCGGGCACTGCCCTGCCCGCTCATGCCAGCTCAACGTCACTTTGTTAGTGGCGGCATAACAAAGCTGAGGGAAGCTGGGGGATGCCTGCAGTGGGGGACAGCTGGACTCCCGTGTTCCAGTGTCCCATGAAGCCCCTTGCTTGCACTGCCACAATCCCGGACTCCTGCGTGGCTCAGGATGGGCAGTTTCTGTATCCCAGGGGGCTGTGGTGCCAGGAGCTCACATCTCTGCAATTTTCAGCAGGACCTGATGCCCCTTCCCTGTTGCCTCCCAGCAATGCTGCAGAGACCAAGCACAGTGGCTGGCAAGTCTCTGGCAGTGCTAGAGGGACTTTGTTGGGGAGCATGGCTGGACCATGGGCACATGGGTCAGGGCTCTGCATCCTGAGGAGCCAAAGCGTCCCAGCCTTTGAGGCCAATTCATCCCTCTGAGCTCTCTGAGCCAAAGGCACTGCCAAAAGCCCAAACCCCTCTGTGTCGGCAGATTGGTGCTTCCCTGAGACTGTTCCTGCACCTCCAGCTTCCTCATGGCATAACTCAGCTGTGAGTCTGCAACTGCGGGAGTTTCAGCAATGGCCCGAGAGGGAAGAGAAGTGTTTTCTTCTGCAAGATGCACCCAGGAGCCAGGTGAAGGGCACTCTGATGGTTTGTGCTCCCACCAAGATCCATTCCTGTCCCTGGCAGCACAATGGGGTACAGGAGCATGGGTGCTGCGACACAGATGGCTTGTGGCTGGGAAGCCCCTGGGAGCTGGGCCAGCATGGGGGGAACTACCTACTGCAGCCTGCCAGACATGCTGCCATCAGAGCACGAGTGGGAGAAACTGGACATGGAATTAATGCCAATGTAGGCATGAAACTGCTGCTTCTGGTGAGCCTGACCCTCCAAGGGTGAGGCCCTAGGGCAGGGAGAGCTGGGGGACCCCTGTCCTGGGCACCCCAGCATCCTGCCCAGCTGCTCAGGCGAAGGACGCAGGTAACGTGGTGGGCAGTGTCTCCCCACGCCAGGTACCTGTCCCCATATTTCTCCCCCTTTTTCACTGTGTTTGCAGCAAATGCCCCCCTCCATGCCACGGGGAAGGTGACTTTAGCTCAATGACTCACGCTGCCCTGCTCTGTCGCCTCGGCACCTCCTGCCACCTCCTGCCGTCACCTCTGCGCTCATGCCCCGTGCTGGTCCCGTGCCCACCCCCCCCAAGGCTGCACCGGCGCCGCAGGGATCCGCAGAGCAGCAGCCCTGCCCCTTTCTTCGGCCCGGGAGCCTCTGTTGCGGCGCAGCATCTCCCAGCCCACCGGGGCCCCTCCGACCGCCCGGGTGGGCTCCGGTGCCTTCCCCAGCCCATCATCACGACAACGCGACAGCCGGGCGCTGGGGACTCAGCTGCGACACGTGAGGTCGCCCGTGACCGCCGAACCGCCGGCACCGGCGCTGCTCGGCTGCCCGAGTCAATGACACAGCCCAAAAACACACGCGGCGCGTCGGCCGGAGTTATTCCGGCTTTGCCGTCACGTACACCAGTGCCAAAGTAACGGGGTCCATCGGGCTTCCCGCGGGTCCCTGGTGTGTGACACTGCCAGCTCCCGTGGCTGCCGGCCAGGCATGGCTGTGCCACTGCCGCGGCCCCGCCGGCACCCAGCACCGCACCTACCTGTCTCCGGTGCTCGGACCGAGGGCGATGCGCGGTCGGGAGGCACAAGGAAATGAGTCAAAGCCCGGCTGCTGGCGGGCTGCAGGCTCCGCGGGTCTCGGGAAGCGGCGCCGGTGCCGGCGCAGAGCAGCTGCTACAGCCGGCGGCAAACGCAGCGGATGACGGTTCCTACCCCATTCCCGCTCTGTCCCCGGGAAAAGGCGTCTGGCGGAGGGGGAAGCCGAGCCCCCCGCGCCCCAGGATGCGACAGCACCCAAGGATGCTGCAGAGCCGTCCCTGCCGCTCTTACATCCTGACTCGGCAAGTTTGGCTCCGCCGGTGGCTGCAGCCGGCTCCCGATCCCGCCGGTGCCTTAACCGTGTCGGCGCCGCAGCCCGGCACCGGCAGCGCGTGGGCGAGCGAGCGGCTGCCACCAGCCGCCCCTGCGCAGCTCAGGCGGGGGGCGGCTCGTCCGGAGCCACGGGGAGCCTGGGCAGGAGCTGCATCATCGCTGCCTTAATCGCGACGGCTGTGTTTCTCTTAAAAAAATCAAATACAGCGTCGGCAGTGATGCTGAGGGGCTGCCTCCGGCACCAGGGTCAGCCGGCCGCAGCGTTCTGCCACTGGCCACCCATCCTCCTCTGCTCGCGCCCATCACGCCTTCTCAGCGCCTTTGGCTTTTTGGCTATCTTGGGCAAAAACCCACCCCAGAGCGTGCGGCTTGGAGACACCCCAGTAACTGGAGCAGGCTGGTCCCTGTGGCAGCGCAGCTCAGTGATCCCGCAGCGACAACACCACCAATGCAGCTGGATCCAACAGGAAAACTAGAGGCCAAGCCAGCAAAAAGGGGTCAGGGATTGGGACCAGCTGCTCACGCAGTGGTGCTCTGGCAGCTATAAATTAGGAAAACCTGGTTCCTCTCCCTCAGTCGAGTCCTGTTCAGCTTCATGGCAGCATCTTGGCACTTCCTCTGCCATTTCAGCACGGTCCTGGCAGTGATGGGGCCAAAAGGCACACTGCCTGCTCCAAAAGATGCTGACACTAACAGGGACCACTCAGCACTGCCAGGGTGGGTGATCCCAGCAGGCTGCCCGCTTTCCATGCCACAGCAGCTCTGGGAACAGCCAGTGACAGGCGGGGAAGGTCATAAACCCCGTCCCATTTGGGGACGCTCCCAGTACCAGCCCGTCAGTGGCTTTGCTCCCCCCACAGATGGTGGGAGCCATGTGCCAAGTTGATCTGCTCCTGCTCTATGATGCATTTGACCCACAGACCCGCAGGCCATGAGCAGGAGGTGACAGCTGGCCCTGCCACCCTCCTCATCAAAACAGTAATCGTAATAACTAATAAAACCAGCAGCTCTCTGGAATCTGCCGTTGGCAGCTAGGTATAGACGCATTTTCTGCTCACCAGCTGGAAAATCACTGCATATATGCAACAGGCCTGTATAGGGATGTGATACAGACTGGATACATCTCGCCCAGCCTGCTCTGGCACTCACCCACGGTGCTGCGCCGCGGCTCCCAGCAACGCTTGGGGAAGAAACCTGTGGTTTTGGGAAGCAGGCTGGGTGCCCTGCCCACACCTGACAGCGGCACAGACCACGTCTCACCTGGACGAGAGCCTGCGGTGCCTGCGTGAGCAGTCCCGTGCCAGCCGCAGGCTGAACAGGCGGGGATCTACTGGGATCCCCATCACGAGGAAAACAGACCCAAAAAAATGGAGGCTGGCGAGACAGAGGCCCGAGAGCTCCGGGCCTGGCAGAAGAAAGGGTGAAGCAGCGGAGGCAGCAGCTGGGCTGCGAGGGGACCGGGGACCTGCCACAGGGCTCGGGGCTCCTTCTGCCCGCATCTCCCCGGTCACCGCGGCAAAGGGAGACGAGGAACCGACCATGGAATGGAAGGAAACTGAAGGAACTGCGACGTTTGACTCGCTGTGCGCAAACCGGCTCGGGGGAAAATCCAATATTCCCACCCCCGTGTCACTGGATCTTTGCCGGCGGCTCA
>VZRL01005776.1:677665-719868 GCA_013397895.1 Origma solitaria | reverse complement strand
GGCCCGTGAAGATGGCGTCGGGGCGCGGTGAGTGATTGGGGAGGGCGGGCTTGGGCGTTGCGGGCCGGGGCCGTTTCCAGTCCCGCTCCCACGCACCGGGATCCCGTGGGTGCTTGGTGGGCGGCCCCACACCGGCCCTGCCCTGGCTGTACCCGTGTGCATCCCCAGGCGGTGCGGGGCGGGCCGGGCGTGGGCAGCGGCGGGTCCCCGCCCGCGTGCGGTTGGTGCTGTGTGTGCTGACCGTGCGGGCTCCGTGTCTCCGTGTTCCCGCAGGGTGCGTGCCCCCCGGTGTTCCAGCCCCGCGCCCGCCCTAGCTGCGACCCCCGGGAGGCGATGGGCGAGTGGGAGCGGGTGTTCCGGCAGCACCTGCCGCTGCCGCCGCACCCGCAGCGGAGCCGGGCCCGTCCCCCGCCCCGCTCCGCCGCCTTCCGCTGCGTCCTCAAGTACCTGCATGGCGCTGCCCTCTCCCAGGTAGGGGGATCGGCCCCGTGAGGCGACCCCGGCAGTGTCTTGATGTCCCCGTTGTTTCTGCTGAGTCTCACTGTTCATAAAATCATGGAATGGTTTGGGTTGGAAGGGACCTTACAGATCATCTGCTTCCACCCCCCTGCTGTGGGCAGGGCTACCTCCCACCAGACCAGGTTGCCCTTTCCATCCCGCTGGCTTTGAACACTTCCAGAGATGGAACAGCCGCAGCTTCTCTGGGTGACCAGTGCCTCACCACCCTCACAGGGAGGAGTTTCTCCCTAAGATCAAACCTAAATTGCTCCTTTTTCAATTTAGCCCCCCTCCTCCTTATCCCGTCACTGTCTGCCCATGTACAAACTCACTCTCCATCTTTTTTCTAAGCCCCTTTCAGCATTCCCATTTGTATGTGTGGGCCTGAGCTCCCAATGATGGCTGTTAAAACAAGGTGATTTTGGGGGAAACTAACTAGAAATCTCATGGAAACACAAAGCTATGTTTTAATCCCATGCCTTGAACCTGCAAACCTGAGTTAGCATTTAATTAATTCTTCATTTAGTTTTTTTGTTAGTTTAGGTAAGTATACTTAAAATAAAATCTCTGGATAGCACTTTAACATATGCTGTCACTCTATTCTGTGCTTAATGCTCAGTTTTCCCACTTTTCCTTTGCTCCATCAGCCTCTGGCTTGCAGGCAGGTTTTGCAGCAATGCACGAAGCTCTCAGTGGCCATGTGCCTGATCTGGGCATCCCTTAGAAAATGGGAATTATATCTCTTACCAAAGTGTGTTCTGAGGTTTGGGGACATGAAACTGGCCTGTCCCTGAGCATCCCCAAAGCCAGTGCATTGTGCCTTGCAGGGAGCCCAGTACCAGCTGCGCCTGTCCCTTTTCGATGCCACCTACCACCACTTCTTTGGGAGGACGTGGAGGAGCAGCTGGCGAGCTGCCAGTGCTGCCCTGCCACGCTCGGCCAGGGTGACGTTCAACGAGGTAGGGGCTGTGAGGGCCTGGGAAAACACAGTACCAAATCCTTTTCCCTCCTGGCACTTCCTGACCCTTTTCCCAGGGTGTATCCCAGACACTGCCAGTTTATTAAGCTTTACATATGGTTTATTGGGGAAACTGGGGTGCTGGATTTCCTCTGAGGCTGGTGCCACCGTGGGAGCAGTGATGTGCCACCGTGTGCCACCTGCTGTGTTCAGAGCCGGCGGCAGAGAGCAGTGTTTCCTCACAAGTGGGAAGGAAGGGAAAGAGCAGCTGCCCACCCTCCTGCACGGCACTTCTCTCTCCTTATCTGGGAGCTAAACTCTCCCAAAGCCTCTGATAGCAGCAAACCAGGATGTCCCTTAATGGGGAGCTCCCACCGCCCTGTAGCATGACCCACGTTTTCCAATTCATAGCTCCTTATTTCCACCTCCTCGGTGCTGCAGGTGAAGTGAAGTACAGCTTGGCCCCATGCTCTTCCTTTCCATCGACAGTGACATTGAGGGGCGTTGACGTGTGCGTTTCTCTCCCAAGTGTTTCAGTACTGTCCCACCCCGGCTTGTTTTGAAGAGGGATGGATTGAAACTAGGGCAGAGAGTGCTGCAGAGAAAGCTGAATGCTGGGAGGAGCTGCCTTGCCAAATACATTCCCTACGTCTGCTGGCTTCCTGGGTGTTTGCCATGCAGTTGGGAGCAGTTGGCAGGAGTTTTGGGATGTTGGGGAACTGTGTCGCAGCCTCTCTGTGGTGGCTGAATTGCGTTGCCTGTCCCTGCAGCCTCAGGGCTTGGGGTTTGGCAGAGGTGGGGTGGTCTGCACATGGCGTGGGATCTTCCAGCTGTGTGAAAGTCAGCAGCTCCTTGTTGGGAACAGTTCGGAGCTGAAATTGATTTGTGACAGGTGAGGGAAGGAGGAAGGGCACTGCTCCTCTGTGTGCACATGCTGCATGCACGCTCACTGGCCTCACTGGACCAGGAAGGTACAGGGATCGGAGTCTGCAGGTGTGGTGAGTTTTGTCCTCAGGGTCCAGGGACAGGAAGGCAGTGACAGAAACTGCTGTGTGCCTTCAGGAGGGGCCCTCAAGCTCAGTGGCCAGGGGACCCCCTGTAAGGGCTCCCCATGCCTTTGCAGGATGAGCCTTGCTCTGCAGCCAGCGGTCAGGTCGTTAATCCAGCACCTTGCAATAAAGGCTAATGGAATAACGATTTATGTCCTGGGGTTGATGCGGGAATGTCTCTCTTTGTTATTCCTTCCTGACAGCCCATATTGCAGTAAACGTTTTCCATGGAACACTGCGGTAATGAGTTTTTAATAGAAAGATTAACCTAGCTTTAAATCCCATCCTGGGCAGGTGACCTGTGTCCCATCCCCTCCTGCCCTGAGGTTCAGGCTACCCCCATGTCCCTCCCCACTGCAGAAGGGTTTCCAGCTCCTTTTTCCTGCTCTAATGCTGTAGGTCTAGGGTACATCAAAGCCCCTCTCGTTTGGGATCTGCAGCCTGCAAGTTACTCTGGAAAACAGATATTGGCAACAAAAAAAAGTGAAAAAAAATATGAGGTTTGATATTTAAGGGGTTGAGATTTCGTAGCAGTGCCAGATTTGCCATTAGTTTCTGTCTGGAAGTTTTAATGGATGTTCTGGTTGTGCCACTGACTGTCCCAGCACAACAGGCATTGCTCTGCCTGCAGCTGCTGCTGCCAGCTCTGAAATAGCCCTCTGAAATCTCTCTCCTGTCCCAGGTTGTTTACTTCCACACCTCCTTGAACCACCCCAGCATCGCTGCCATTGTGGAAGTGGTAGTGATGGCTGAGAAAGGGCATGGGGATGCTCAGCACCTTTCCTGTGGCTTTGGAATCATCCCCCTTTTCCATGGCGGATCAGAGGTGACAGACCTGAGCACTGAGGACAGAGCGTAGGTTCCCCTGCTGCTGCGTGACAGGTCATGCTAGGAATTGGGGTGGCAATGTGCATGGCTGCTTTGGGGGCTGAAAGGGTGGTCCTGGGGCTGCAGAAACAGAGCCAGCATTTAGAAACCTGGAATCTTTCACTCTGGGGATGAACTGATAGGTTTGGGAGGGATGCCTGTCTCTTCCCTAAAGGACTTGGCTTTTGCAGAGTGGGTTGGGTGGATTTTGCTGCTGAGCAGGGGCATTGTGGAAGATGGAGATGTGCTTCAGGGTGGATTTGCTGACTGCTCCACATGTGCTCTGTGCTTTCAGGCTGAAGCTGTACCATGGGACACCGCGTGCCCTACTGCACCCGCGCTTCCAGAACCCTGTGGAAAGTAAGCAGCAGCCAGACATGGCATTTCAGTCCCCTCTTGGTGGCTTCTCTTACCCAAATGTGTGTTGTACATGTCTGCTTGATATGAGATGTGATCCACACCCTAGAATCACTCAGTGGATGTGCCTTACTGCCAGTTGGGAATGGCCTTGCTCGGCTGATCCAGGTTTTCCTTTGCTCCCAGGACGTGTATTTGCAGATAATTATTCATTCATTCATTGGGGCTGTGTAGCTGTCTCCCCAGTTTTGGTCATTTTGGGATGTTTTCTTTTCTTCAGAGAACAAATACATGACGGTGATGGAGAAGAGCCACTTGCAGTATGCCCTGAAGTCCCACCAGCCCCTGGAGGCAATATTTCACCTCCTTCCTGAAAACCTGCTGATGTCTGGGCTGCAGACTGTTCCTGGCTTGCTGCCGGCACGTGGAGACACAGGTAACGGCTGCTTCCCTTCCCCTCTGCCTGTGCTGCTCCTGCTTTAAGGCAGCAGATCCCTGCGAGGCTGCAGTCAGGGCAGGCAGGGCACTTGGTTGGGATTTAGGGGAGCATCAGTGGTTTCTCTGCAGTGCCTCTCCTTGTCAAGAGCATCTCCCCTGTGTGGGGTCACAGCCTTCACGCTCAGAGCTCAGTCTGGAAGATGTCAAAATGGCTCAGTTTGTTCCCTGTCCATTAATTGCTTTGCTCCTGGGAAGCTGCTAGGGATAAGTGATGGTTGGTTTAATTACAGTCGTTCAGCAGAGTCTTAGAAACAGCTTTTGCAGCTTGTTTAAACTCCTTGGAGGTGGGTTCAGCATCGCTGGGGCCTGGCAGGTTTCGGGGATGAGCTCTTGCCTGCTCGGCCTTTGTTAATCTCTCCCTGTGGCATGTTGCCCTTTGAGCTGCTGCGATTAAAATACGTGAGCTGAAGATTTGGAGGGTAAAAAATTCCTCAGAGTTCTGCAGCTGAATTATTCTTCAGCTTCCTGCCTGGTAAACGTGGTGCTGATGGCTTTGGGGTTGTAACTGTTGGTACTGAAGCTGAACAAGGTCTCCAAAGCAGCTGAGTCCCTGCAGGTGTTCAGGCCTGTGCTCAGAAGCTGAGCGGGCAGAGCCACTGCTGGCACTGCCAGGCACCCCAGCACAGCAGTGGTGGCTTTCTGTTTGCTTGGGAAACCTGTGGCTGCCACCTTGTCTTTCAGCTGACTGCATGCAGAAGCCCCGGCTGATAAAGCCGGTCACCTGCTATCTGGAGCGGCTTTTTGTCCGGTTGTACCCTTCCCTGGAGGAGTTTGAGGAGGAACTGCTGGATCTTCTGAACAGTGATCGCTTACTTCAGGTAAGTAGCATGCTGTGAGGGTGGTGAGGCACAGGCGGCCCAGAGAAGCTGTGTCTGTCCCATCCCTGGAAGTGCTCAAGGGCAGGTTGGATGGGGCTTGGAGCAACCTGGAAGGTGTCCCTGCCCATAGCAGGGGGATGGCACGAGATAATCCCTAGGGTCCCTTCCAACCCCAAGCATTCTGATTCCATGATTCAAGGTACTGCTGATGCAGTTGGGGCAGGGGAAGGCACAGTGCAGAGCAGTAACACTGGCGCCTCATTTATGGGTGTGTTGGAAAGTGTCAGTTAAATGATGCTTGTGCATTTGTTTCCCTCGGAGTCTCCAATTTCTTTTGCTGTGGGAGCCTTTGGTTTGCTTCTCTTTTGGATTAGCGCGCAGGTGCTCTGTGTGGGTGCTCTTTGTTTTGAACATCCAGCCACTCATAAGCAGAATTTGGGTTTGCTTTGCTGTGGGAAATGCAGAGATGAGATGCAGTGTGTATCAAGTCCATCTCTTTGGAGTGGCCGGCACTGGTCAGGTCCTTTCTTGCCAGATTTGCACCAACTCTGCCATAAAGACAAAAGATTTTGATATCTGCTGGGGGAGTGGGTCCTGCTTTTTGAGTTTCTGAAGGGTTGCGTGAATTCTCCTGGCTGTACTGTCCAAACTGGAAAAGGTTCCTGTCACAGGCTAACAAGGCACCGGATGGTGAAGAGGTGGTGGTTCGGGAGCGGCGGCTGCACGTGGGTGTCCACAACGGCCTGCGCTTCGTCCGGGCACCACAGGTCACAGTTCTGGTGCCAGAGACGGAATTGTCACCGGGTGGCAGCTGGGGAGTGCCTGGCTCCAGAGCCAGGTAAGGGGGAGCCCCTCTGCTGCTGGTGCTGCTTCCTGCCTGCTTCAGACACTGCCTCACAGCCACTTTTCCATCCTGCACAGGGAGGCAGGTCAGGCCCTAGTGCTGAGGAGCCGCATCCAGCTGAGTGAAATGGTCCCTCACCCAGCATTCGGGGTCTGCTTCCAGCTGGAGTATGTCTTCTGCAGCACAGGGAGAGCCGGTGGGAAGGTAGGGCTGAGTGTTGTGCGTGGCTTGCCTTTGTGCCTGTGACAGAGCAGCAATCCATGCTGGAGGAGTGAGCCCTGCTGAGGAACTCCTTCCTCTGTCCCTGTTTCGCCATTCTGCTCCTCCGAGTCACAGTAGCTCCTCGTTGCATGGCTGTGCTGTGTGACAAAGGGCCCTGCAAAGTGTCTGAGTGCCTTCTGCAGCAGTGCACAAAATAACCTGCACAAATGGGCTTGGTGAATGATTTTAATTACATGTGGTTGCATTTCTCCACTGTTTATGTGTAGATGGAGGAATGTAGCTTCTAGCAGTCCCATAGTGCTCTGGCAAGCTAATTTGGAAAATTTTAGCTGGTTTTTTTAATATAAAAAAGGCTTTTCTTTAGACTTTAGCATTTATGCTGAAAAGAGGTTAACCCCTCCTGCACCTTTTTTGTGTTTTTCCCCTGAATGCTGAGGTTTTTCTGGGTGCTTCAGCCTGATGTTCTCAGACTGTAAAGGTGGGAAAAATCTCTGAGCGTGGCCTCTTCAGTCAATACACTCTCACATACTTACTGATCCTTTACTCACAGCTTAGTTTAACCTTTCTGCAGGTTAAACCCAGCTCAGTGAGTGCTGTGTATTCCCTCCAGAGGCCTCGTGCTGTTGGAGCCATCAGCTGCTGGCTGGATGAATCGATGGCCAAGCATTTGTTAGGAGGCTTTAATCGTCCTGCTAGGATGTTCATTGAAAATTTAGCAAATGCCTCTTGTTAAGCTGTCCAGAGCCCAAGTGGGGGAAATGGGCATTTGAGAAAATGCCTCTGAAAAAAGAGAAAAGGAGAAAAGGAGACACTGAGCTGTGCTGTTGGAAGTTGTTGTTGAGCCCAGCTCTGTTGGAAAGCTGCAGCCCAAGGTCCCATGAAGGTTTGGGGTTCCAGAGGCAGATCTGTTTGGCTGTGTGGGGAGCACTGGCTGGGTAAGTGGCAGAGCCAACTCCTGTGGTGCAGCCCTGGGGCAGAGTGGTTAATCCCAAAGCTGCTTGCAAAGCTGATCACCTTGTCCTTGTCCTCGGTGCCATAATTAGCTGTGAGGGGGATGGCCGGCGCTGGCAGAGCACTCTCTTGTTCCTGTGCCTCTCCTTTGGTTTGAGGGAGGCTGTGGATGCTCCTGGTAAGTCGAAACCTCTCCCCTCTGCCAGGGATGGGGGTCCAACATATATTCCTTCATGCAGCTGCTTGAGGGAGGGGTTACAGAGGCATAAGGTCCTGGAAGGTGAATTATCTCCAGAACGGGATGAAGAGCAGTGGCTTCTGTGATGCCAGGTGTGGGGAGGTGTGATGGGGGATGAGAGCCAGTTTTTGCCAGTGAATAGGGTGGGGTACAAAGATGGCTTCTGCATGTCCTGAGTAAAGATTCTGGAAATTTCTCCACCATGTCCAGCAGAGCCAATTTCTGATGGCTCTGATGATGATGGACATACTGCTGACCAAACCTGGGCCAATTAGAGATGTTAGTTATGCCTCTGTGAAAACATATTTAAGAAGAAACCAAAACAATGTGAGCACGCAGTTCTTTTTAGCCAGGGAAGGAGGAGGAGGAGGTAAAAATATGTGGCAGCATCCATTCCCTGGGCCTGGCAGTGAGGTGGGGCTGCCTGGTACTCACTGTCCTCCCCTGTCCCCCAGGCCCTGTCCGGCAGCGCCCGCAGTGAGGCGGCTGACATGCGCTCGGTGCGCTGGGCTGTCTGGAGCCCTCTGCCAGGCACTGGTGACATGGAGGTGGTCCTGCCCCTGCGTGGGGGTGCCCGCCGTGGCCCCTGCCAAGCCTTGGTCTACCGGATCCCGCCGAGCAGCAGGAGCTCCCGGCAGGTAAGGGTGTGCTGGCCCCTGGCAGCTCTGCCTCTGGCATCGGGGCGAGGGAGCCGCTGTCGGAGGCACGAGGGAGGCTGCGTGTAAGGCACTGTCTGAAAGCATTTTCATTGCCAATTTCAGGGGAAGCACGTGGAGTCTGGGACTGTCCAATTCCATGTTTCCACTGATTCGGAAGAACATCTTGTAACTGCTGCGGAGATCCTATGTAAAGACAGGGACGAGTCGAAGCAGCCTCCTACGCCATCGCTGAGTGAGTGTTTTCCAGATCGCTGACATTTAAAATATAGAGTGTGGCACTGGTGTCTGCTCGGGAGAGAAAACAAGACTTCAGTGAGTTTCAGCGAGCTAGTTGTGAATTACTGGAGTGAAGTGAGTTTTTGTTGAGTTGAATCCAGCTCTTACTTTTTAACTTGCAAAATTCCCATGTGATAGTATTGCTGAGCCATGTGCAAAATCCCCAGTGATTGCCAGCGCTGCCCCAGCCCACCCCCATTCTGGGTCAGTGGGTGCAGCGGCCACACCTGCAGCACATTCTCACTGCTGGTACTGCTGCTCCTCTCTCTGGACTCAGAATCTCTCCAGTCATAGGCTGAGGAAGAGTAATCTGGTTGTGCCCCCGCTGAGGGAGCGTGGCAGCAGCCTGGCTTAGATTGATGTATGTGGGATGTGCTGGTGCCTGGCCGGGGAGGAGCAGGCAGCATCTGTGTGTGTGTGCACAGATGAATCTGTTTATAGACTGGGGGGGCCTTGTGGTTGGGGTTCCAGCACCCCTCTGCTCTGTTGGAGAAGGAAGGAAAACTGTGGGCTCGGGTTTGGGCACAAGGTTGTGTCTGTGCACTGGGCTCCTGAAAATCCTCTCCAGCTTCTTTCTCTCTCATTTCCCTTTTGTGATTGGTGGGAAGCAAACTCCCCTTTCTTTGCAGTGTTTCTCCTGCTGGGGTCCTAGTTGTGTCTCAGGGTGATGCTCCAGGCACCAGGCTGTTTTTCAGTGTGTGTCACATCTCCCCCAGCTCTCTGATGAGCTACTTGGTGCCAGCCTGTGGACCAGGCGATGCTCACTATGGTGGGTTCTTGTTCCGTACTGGCTCCAGTGCTGTGATGCCTTCCACGAGATGGCAGTGGAACCATGGCTTTGCTGTGACAAATCCTGTGTTTCTGCTGTCGAGGAGCCAGGATTGCTGCTGGGAGGGGCTTTGGAGAAGAAAGCTTTGGGGGAAGACGAAGGGGTCTGGTGATGTCGGGGTGTGTGGGGTTCATCTCCCTGCAGCACAGGCTGCATTATGACTGGCACCTTCTTGGTGCTGCTTGAAAGGCTTTTCCTGGTGCCTTTCAGCTGGAGGTGGCTGGGATGCTGGTGGAGTTGTGGTGTGGTGAGGGGAGAGGGAAGCAAGTGCTGATGCTGAGCTTCCAGGCTGGTGCTGGTCTGGCATGCTCCGGTTTGGGGGAGTGTGTTGGGCTGTGAGCTGTATCCCTGGGGAGGGGAGACCCCCATCAGGGTGATGATTTTCAGGGACAAACTCCATGGCATTTCCCTGGCTCCAGGGGGCTCACAGCACCAGGGAGAGCTTGTGAAGTGCATCAGTGGTCCTAGAGATGTGTCCCTCCACCCTGTACCCCAAGGTGCTGAAGAGACTATTGGGTTAACCTTTTGTAGAGCTCTGTGGAGAAACATGCTGCTGCCTGGCCCAGGGCAGGCCAAGAGCTTCTACTGTCAGCTCAGGTGCTGGTTCTTCTTTTGGATCTGTCCATCCTCTTCTTAACGCCAGCCAAAGCCATCCTAACTGGAAGGAAACAGTATTTTAGGCATGAGGAGACAGGGTGGTTTCCTTTACATGGCAGCCAGCATGGAATAGCTGGGATATACGTGGTGGGGAAAGCAAATTAAGGTCTCAGCATCACGTGGATGCAAAGATGGAACATCTGTGCCCCTGCTCTGCCGCGAAGGACCCGTGGCTCCACGGCGCAGCGAGCTCAGCTGTGCCAGCGCGAGAGAGCAGCCAAATATAAACACGATAAAGCTCCCACCGTTTCGGGGCACAAATGCTTGAGCAGATGAAGGGAGTGACAAAAAATAACAGAGAAGCGATGAAAACCTTAAGTATCCTAAAACTTTCACGTCTCATTAAGCATCCCACTTAGGCAGCACCGTGTGGCCGTGGGGCACCGCAGTGCTGTCAGGGGATGGGGGAGCTGCTGTTTGTGGCAGAATTAGCCCAATTCCCGGCAAAATAACGGATGGCTCTGGTGATGTGCTGTGTTAACCCCGAAGCAGCAGTCTTATTGCGAAATAAGTCAAAAGAAGTGCTTGGGTGATGGTAAACTGCTTCGCTGCACTGCCTTCACCCCTCAAATTGAAAAGGGCTGGTGGGGAGGACAGGGCAGGTTTGATGGTGTTGGGTGCAGTTATGGGGCCCGAGGTTGATGGCTCCTCTACAACATCTCTCTGGTCCCTCTCCACAGGAGTGCCAGCCCCACGGCGAGTGCCAGTCTCCCCACGGGGACCAGGGGTAAGTGCCACATGCACCAGTGGACGTGGGTGGTGGGCAGCAGCATTCCCCAGGTGATGGCCCACGTGTAGGATGTGCTCCTGGACCCATCCCCTGCCTGTTTTCCTGTCTGCTGCGGCCAAGAGGCACCAAGTGTCCTCAAATCCACCTCCTCCAGGCAGAAAAACAACTCCTGCCTGTGATGTGCTGGGCGAGGTTCCCTGTGCTCTTTTCACGCCCCAGGAGTGTTGGTGAGGGCAGCTCTGGTTTTTGACAGCCCAGATTTGTTGGGTGCTGTCATCCCTGGTATGTGCTGACAGTGACACACGGTTTTTTCGTTCAGAGCTCCCAGGATTTAAGGAGAGCTATGAATACTGAGAGCCCTCTTTATGCTGTTTTATATCTTGATGCAGGAATCAATGCACGCAAATATTTTTGATGAAATGAAACGCCTCATAAGGCTGCATTAAGCAGTTTGATCTTCCTGCTGCATGTGCTCATCCCTCCTCTTGCCAGGGAGGGAGCAGCAGGGAAATGGCAGCGGAGGTGCAAACCCTTGCGTGGCCAAACTGTTGGTTTTAAAACTCATGATATTCATGGGATTCACAGAAGCTGGCAGAGAAGACAGGCAGGAGAACCCAAGATGGCAAAAAGAGAGAGTTTATTTACAGAAACTTCTTTATATATCCATTAATAATCTAGCAACTATTGGTCAGCAGAGAATCTACCTCTCAAAACCATTGGTTACAGCTATACAGCACCTGATACCAAACACAGAGATTAAGAAAGTACAAAAAGTGCAGCTTATCTCTATTCTCCATGAGAAAGAAGAGAAGGATTTCTAAAACAGTGCAACTACACCAAGCTGTGCCACTTCTTGGTGGAAAGACAGTACTGGGGCATGCAGTGGCTGAGCTCCTTTAGCACAGAGGGGCTGCTGGCCCAGCTTGCCCGCAGGGGCTGCCTCGGGGGACTGCCTTGGGGCTGAGGGTTCTCATGCTTGCCGCTCTGTCACCAGCTGTCCGTGTCCCAGCTCGTGGCCTCGCCACAGGGCACAGGCCAGACCCTGCAGCAGGACGGGGGCATCACCCACCTGGAGGCCGACCTTGGCTCGCCGGACACGGAGCCCTGTGCCAGCGACCAGCTGCGGGCACTGCCCTTCACCCCACTGCAGCTGCCCATGGCTGCTGTGGGGCTGCAGACATGCAGGTGAAGTTCAGCTGCCCATCCCCAGGCTCCTGTGGCCCCATCGCCTGGCCTGCTGGGGTCCCTGTGTCCCCTTCTGTGGAGCTCACCCCTATTTCTCCATCAGTTCCCATGTGTCACTCTCTCGTGCCTCGCTGGCGCGCCTGCACGCTGCTGGATTTCCGGACATCCTGGACCGCAACCAGGAGCCAGTGGAAATCTCAGAGCCAGTGGAGCTGGGCACTTTCAACCTGCGGCTGGAGGAAGCTGACCCTCTACAAGGCAATGAAATAGTCCTGCAGTTCCTGGCTTTTGGCAGGTGGGACAGCAGCTCGTGGTGGTGTCGTCCGTGGGCAGATCCCAGGGGCCTGCTGGACAGAGCCCTTTTCCAGATTCCCCCAGCCCACTTCTCTGCTTGGGTGGGAGAAGTCCTTTCAGAGGACTCTTCAAGCGCTCTTCTAGCACTTGCCATATGGGCACAGTCCCAGAGGGTTTTGTGATGATGCTCTTGACTTTTCCAGGCACTCTTAAGTCATAATCCATTTTTTTTTAATTGGATCCATGAGCCACAATGTGATGTCAGAGCTCATTAATGCAGGGTTTCTCCAGAAATGCAAATGGAGTTGGGAAAGTTGGCACCCAAGGGGTGGCTTTGGCTGGGTAAGGCCCCACTTCTGTTTTTTCCGTGGCTGGCAGTGTGCTGTGCGAAGGTAACACGCTGCTTTTGCTGGGCGCCTCCATCACAGCATATGGCAGGAGACAGCTGGAATTACGAAGCTTTTTGGAAAGTTAAGGCAAACCGTATGGCCGCTGTCTTCAGAAAAGTCCAAATACTTGTGGTGCTGCCAATCTTCTCTTGTTCTTCTGCCTCCTGGCGTGTGCCAAATGCACGAGGAGCTCGTGAATGAGTGGCAGTGCCGTGCCACAAGTAACCCAAACCCCTCACTCTCCTCAAGGGATGCCCAGGCCAGCATGGAGGGGCCATGGCCCAGGACTGTCTTCCTCACCTTCCAGTTCTACCGTTTCCCACCGGTCACCACGCCCCGGCTGCAGCTGGTCAGCACGGATGGGGGGCTGGCGAGTGGGCTGGCTGTGCCAGCACAGCTCCTTGTCCGGGTCAACGAGGATGGGACCCTCAGCACCAGTAAGCTCTGGTTATGACTGCTCCTCTTCCGTTGGGTGGGTTAATGTTGCTCTGTTTTTCTGATATTCGTGGAGGTTCGCAGAAGCTCACAGAGAAGTCTAGCAGACATCACTCAAGATGGCAATTGAGAGGACTTTATTTACAAAAGTTTCTTTTATGTGAGCATTAATAATCTAGCAACTATTGGTCGAGAGTTTTCCACCCCCTAAAATGATAGGTTAAAATCCTACAACATCCAGTACCAAAAACAATGAGATTAGAAGAGTACAGGAATGCAACTTATCTCTATTCTCCATGAGAAAGAAAAGAAAGATTCCTAAAACAGTGCAACTACAGATTAGGGCTTGCCTCTGGCCCAAGGGATGGGCTGGTGTCTGTTCATAGCAAACTTCCGCTGGTTTGTATATCATGAAAAACATTCAAAATGTTTTAAGTAGAACAGTGTCAGTTGCATGAGGTGCACATTGAGGCTGCCCACCACGCCAAGTGCCATGTCTGTGACAGTGTGGTGTCTTGCAGGACCACCGGGCTTGCAGCTGAAGTACGTGGTGGATCCAACTTTCCTGCGGCCCGGGGAGCAGCGCTGGTTCCTGCGGTACCTGGCTGAGCACAGCCTCCAGATTGATGTCTGGGATGGCGACTCCCTGCTCCACGTTGGGTCTGCTGCTGTTAAACTGGAGGTATTGGTTAGACTGAAGGTCTTTTCCCATGGCTGGTAATGCTGAAGGACCCCCTTGCCTGTGTGGAGTGCTAGGGAAGAGCCCAGCTCTCACTTTGGTCCTGTATTGAGATGCTGTTGCGTTGTCCTTGTGTCTTCAGTAACAGAGATGCTGTCAGCCCCTCTGTGTAACCGAGTCCAGTGTCAATGTGACAAGCCCTTAATAGCAGGATTTGTTATCTTTTACTCCAAAGTGATGACAGAGCATTACCTTTCTTTGCCCTTCCCTGCAACTCTGGCAGTATTCTAGTGCTAAACCTTGCAGAGCCAGGACATCCAGTGGCATCCTTGACCCCTCCAGACCAGACTCTCCAGTAACTCGTGTCTGTTCTTGCCTTGTCCCCAGCCCCTGCTGCGCCAGGGCCAGACAGCCGTCAGGACCTACCACAAGCTGGAGGTGGCCACGACCGAGTACGAGCCGGACGGGACGGTGATGGGCCGGGAGGCTCTGCGGCACGGTGCCCTGCGGCCCCTCGGTGTCCGCGTGGCTGTGAGGGGACACCTCCACCTCTGCCTGGCCAACGTCGGTGAGAACCCACTGCTCACGCAGCCCAAAGGCTCAGGTGGGGCACACAGCATGTGCAGGGCTGTACCTGAGTGGGACCTGGGCTGACAGGGACGTCATCCTTGCCAGAACCTGCTGGCTGCTTTTATTTTATGTATTTAATTCTGTGTCCTATAAATGTGCAGTGACTCCAGGTTTTAAAAATCTTATCTTCAGAGGAGAGATTAGCTCCATATAAGATATCTTAAATCGTCATTTCCATACTTTGCCTGCAAAGGGCCGATAAGCTTCTGGGAAGGAGAATGTGAGATCCACAACCCTGGGAGTGGTTTAACTTGCACCCCGCCAAAGAAGAGGGAGGGAGAGAGGGAGGGAGGGAGAGAGGGAGGGAGGAAGAGAGGGAGGAAGAGAGGGAGGAAGAGAGGGAGGAAGAGAGGGAGGGAAGAAGTAGAGCCGCTGTGCCCGGACAGCAGCTACCCTTTGATTGGTGTTTTTCCCATCCTCTTTTTTTTTAAATTTCAAAATATTGTTAGAAACAGGAAAGCAAAGCTTGGTGCCCTTTCCTGAAGGATGGGGATGGGATGTGTAGGCTGGGCAAATACCCGGTAGGTTTAGAGCCTTGTGTGGCTCCCCTTGGCATACCCTTTGTGGGAGTGGGGAGACACAGCAGTATGTGGCCATGCTTGGCAAGGCAGAACCAAAAAGGAAAGCAGGAGCTGGTGAGGGGCTCAGGATGGTGCGTGCTGTTGGTGCCACTCCATCATGGGGTGGGTGGCTGTATGATGGAACAGGTTCTGGGGAGCACGTGGGGCTCTCAGGGCGCTGTTGGCCTTCAGATACTCCCTCCTGCTTGTGTCAATTGCTTGAGCAGAGCTGCAGGGAGGGAAAAATTGGCAGTAGATTTTATAACAATGAAAATGGATGGTTTCCACTCACTCCTGTCTCTGCTTGTGGCAGGTCATCCGTGTGAGGAGACCCCAGGGCAGCTGCCATCCCACTCCTGCATTGTCACTGCACCAGACAGCGCTGTCACTACCCCAGCTGGCAACTGGCGCTCCCTGAACACTCCTGGTGGTGAGTCTTGCTGGGGCTTGGCCTGTCCCCCCATGGGTTGAGGTGGGCAGGGTCTTTGCTGCTGCAGTGCCAGCTGTGGGTCAGCTGCCCCCTCCAGCTCTCCCCTTCACAGCCCTGCAGCGTTGCGGGGGCCTTGGGGGATGCCCTACCTGGGGGTCCTTCCTTGGTGCCACGGTGGTCTCTCCCCACAGGTGGGAGGACATCGTGGGCACGGAGGCTGGTGGATGTGGACAATGAGCTGAAGGCTGCACTGCGCAGTCGCCGGCCAGAGGTGAGCCTGGCCCCTCTGGCCACCCTCAGTGAGGCTGTGTCCAGCCACTGGCGCCAGCACAGGGTGCTGGTAGCAGGAGGGCACCAGGGCCAGAGACCCTGCAGTGGTTCCAGGCTTACGGTCCCTCCCCTCCCTGCAGGGCTGGCCAAAGCAGCATGCCTGGGACCTGCAGGTCATCGATGCCTACCGGGAACACATCAAGGGAGAGAGCATCTACCAAATGCTCAGCCAGGCCATCACAGCCACCCGCACTGTCCACGCTGTGCTGGGGACGGCTGAGTTCTTCGAGTTTGCCCTGAAGAACCCGTACAGTGTCCAGCAGACCGTGACCATTGAGGTGGACCACCCTGAGCTCAGGTGGGGGCTCCCCTGCGTGTGTGGGAGGAGGCCAGGGTGGTAGCAGCTCCCACACAGTCCTCACCAGCACCTCTGCTGCCCAGTGTCATACTGGACCCAAGGGAGTGGCGCCACTTCAAGGAACTGACCAAGAGCGTTACACCGGTGGAGGAGGATATGTTCCATCTCCGTGATGACCTCAAGCCTCAGGTCTACCTGCGTCCCAGTGAGACTGTCCACATCCCCTTCAAATACCAGACCTTCTCCGCGGACCCCGCCGTGGTTGTGGCACAGGTAGGCATGGGCCCCTGTTCTGAGCTTGTTCCTGGTAGGAAGTGTTCCCCTCAGCAGGGAGGTGCAGCTGTGGGGAGCACCATGCAGCTGCAGCGACGCTGCACTCTGACGTAACTCACTCTTGCACCCTGCAGGGGCCGGCTGGGCTGGGCGCTGGTGCCGATGCAGACACTCACTCCCTTGGGAAGAGTGGAGCCAAGCAGACAAAGCTTATCCAGGTTAGGGAGCCAGGTGAAACGCTGCTTGAGGGGCTGCGTGGGAGGAACAGAATCGCTGGAAAACCCCATCCCTCTCCTGCTGGCCCCCGGGACAGGTCTCCTTCCAGGTGAGCGGAGGAAAGCCCATTGCACTGCTTCGGGTGAAGGTGGAGCCGCAGCCCCATGTGGTGGACCAGACCTTTCGCTTCTACCACCCAGAGCTCACCTTCCTGAAGAAAACCATTCGGCTGCCTCCCTGGCACACCCTCCCTGGTGAGTCCATGGCATACCTGATGGCACTCAGGCTCTTCCTGTTAGTCATCCTCTTGTTTATGGGGCCTTTCTGGAGGCACAGCAGCATCCAGAGAGCACATCGCTGCGTCCTTACCCCGTCACCGCCCTGGGCTCCTTGCCTGCTCTTCATCCCTCTTTCTCTGTTAACTTTAACCCCAATTCTCTGCACCTGTACACTCGTGTGGTTTGCTGGTAGTCCAGCGTGAGGGGTTCTGTGTGCAGCTGTGTGGGGCGCAGGGGAGAGACACATGCAGGGGAAAGGCTAAAGGTGGTTTCCTCCGTCCCTGTCCACAGGCACGCCAGTGGGGGTGCCAGGCGGGCAGCCTGAGATGTTTGTTCGGTGCAGCGACCCTGACATCATTTGTGAAACCAAATCCTTGGTACGTTACACTTCGGCATCTGTGTTCTTTGCGTCCTTGCGCCGCGGATTCTTTTGTTTGGCAGACGGCTGTCGATGTGGGTGCCATCACAGAGCATCCCTGTGTACCAGCCCATGGCAGTGACACAGTGGCAGCGATGAAGCTGGAATTGCTTTTTATTCCCAATTAAAAGGAGCTGCATTGTTTTGGCGGGGGAGGCTGAGCGTTGCCCCTTATCGCATGGCGCAGCAGCCTGTGCTCGCTTGTTCTTTTGAGCAAGTACCAGATGATTCAGACACTGGGGAAAAGCAGCCTTTTGTTGGGCTGGGATAGACCTTCCTGCTGCTCAGGGTATCCGCAGCCACCAGCAGCGCGTGGTGGGATGGAGTGTCCTTGGGGTGCGCAGCAAAGCCTGTCCCTGCTGAAGGATGCTGGGGCGGTGGGGCAGCTCCATGCCCAACCCTCCACCATCCCACTCCCTGCCCAAGCAGGAGGCTCTCCTGGGCTGGCTCCACAGCAGGAGGGAGTAGAAGGGAAAAATAATCTTGGGCATGTCCGTGGAAATGGCGACGAGGGATAGTTGCTAATTGCTGTTGCGGAAATGCGTTAGTGTGGTAATTGGATTAGGGCTTGTTAGAAAACTTGCGGAAAATTTGCCAAAATTTGATTACAGATACAGACCTGGAATGTGATAGTCGTTTGTATCCTCTTTTGTAATTAAAAATACTGGGAGAGCTCAGCCAAGCTGTATAATAACTTAATAACGCAGTTTAACGAGGTGCTGAAAGCATCTGCCTTCGTAAGGGGATTGGTGGTGGTTCCCCCATTAATGGGATGACCCCCCTGGGGTCCTCATTAGCTGGTCAGCTGCTGGGACAATGGTCTGGTGTCCACACAGGGGCCTGGTGAGCCACAGGACATCTTCCTCAAAGTGGCCGGAGGACCAAGCCCGCAGATCAAAAAGTTCTTTATTGCTATTTATATGTAAGTAGCAGGACCCCAAAAGGGCAGGGAACGTTGACCCCCGTGCTGTGTGGCGAGCCCTGTCCATCTCTCCGTGCACAGGGATGCCTGGCTGGCAGCACCTGCCCAGATCTGGCAGTTCTACCTGCACTCGCTGCAGCGCCTGGATGTCGCCGGCACGGCCGGGCAGCTCACCCGCCTCTCCCTGCTGCTGCGCGGCACCGCGGCCCCACGGAGGGTGCGAGCCTTCACCTCCCACCCCGAGGAGCTGGAGGTAACCCCCACAGCAGGCTTGGGACTTGGGGGTCAGCCCAGAGAAACCCGCTCTGGAAAGTGAAAGGCAACCCTCTTGGAATTGTGAACAACTGAGAGCCGTAAAGCGTTTGTGATAATTATCTTTTGATTAGAGCTGTCATGTGTAGGATCATTGGCGCGAAACCCCGGAGGGCAAATTATCTGCGTTAATGAGACTGTCTGAAGACTCACAATTTCTTTAGAATTTGTTCGTCCGTAATTGGAAATGTGAATAATAAAAGGCAGAGAAACTCCATCGCTGTCCTTTAAGGGAAAAGGCAAAGGCTCCCCAGGCGAAACCTGTGTGGGGGAACCCCTGGGCTGGGGAGGCCCTGGCTGTCCCTGAGTGGCTTTTGTCCTTCCCGACACGAATTAGTCCCAGAGTATTCCTGGGGATGGGAGGTGTGGGATTCAGTAGTGGTGGAAAAGGGGTGTACAGGCTTTTAAGAGCAATTGGGTCTAGCTGATGCTCCAAGCTGGACGTGGCAGGGCTGTGATCAGCCCTTGTGGGTGGCTGTACCTCCAGGTGTTGTTCCACAGGTGGATCCGAACGGTGCCTTCCTCCTCCCTGCCAACGGCATCCAAGACCTGTACATCGGTGTGAGGCCACGGCGGGCTGGCAGCAAGTTCATCTACCTCAACCTGGTGGATGTGGAGTCCCACCAGCTGGTGTCCTCCTGGCTGCTCTGCCTGTCCTGCAGGCAGCCTCTCATCTCCAAGGTATGGGCAGCTCTCGCGACTGAGAAACGTGGTGACGGTACCGGATCAGTGGTCACAGCTCAGGCAATAACCTGGGGCTGTCTCCTGCTTCTTCCTCTCTTTCCATCTGTGGTTTTTTTGGCACTTGCCACCATAAACACACATTTAGCCCTTGGGGTACTTGAATAATCTCACTGAAGCCCCTGGTAAAATGTCTTTTAGGCTGTTCTGGAGGCAGCCCCATGCTGAGGAGTGGCAGCTCGGAAGTATTCCCGGTTGTGAAATTAGAATTGCAGCATGCTGCTTTCGATTAGCGCTGTGCTGGCAGAGGCCTTGCCTCAAAGACAGAAAATTAGATTTCCTGGCTAATGTGTTCCTTCTAAAAATGTTTTCCTGAACCCGTTGGTTCTGGGAGAGGTTCAGATTGGCATTTACACCGATGCCCCATTGTCCTGCCACATGCTGCTTGTGCTGTGTGGTGTTAAGAGAATCATGGAGTAGTTGGGGCTGGAAGGGGCTGTTAAAGGTCATCAAGTCCATCTAGTTATCTGAGGGAGCACCACAGCTCTCCCTGGGAATGAGAAGGAGCTGTTCTCCCAGTCCTTTGTCCTTCCCATTTGTAATTAATTGTTGCTGCTTTTGCTCAAAGGTTCTTCCTGCCACTGGCAGAGCAGGTGTGAGGTGTGGGAGGGCAGAGAAGGGAAGGCAGTGTGGGAGGCAATTCTGTGGTCAGTCTGTGGGAGTGTCCATTGTTCTGCTGTCCCCTCTGCCATCTCTGCTGCCTTGCCACAGCCCCTGCTTGCCCCGCAGGCCTTTGAGATCTCGCTGCCCGCGGGAGGTGGGAAAGGCTGCAACAAGCGCATCACCTACACCAACCCCTACCCCTCGCCCCGGCTCTACTTCCTGTGCACCAACCGCCCCGACCTGCTGCAGTTCAAGGAGGACTCCTTCGAGGTATGTCCTGCTGCCAGCATTTCCCTCTCATTCACCTCTCCATTGTCAGGCTCCTCATCCAGCCGGACCAGGCGATGCTGGGTGGGTGCCAGGTGTGAGGACCACCCTGGCATGGGTAGGGTGGGCAGCTGAAGGGGCCTGGCCAGGTGCTGCTGCCTACCCCAGCCCTCTGTTCTGCAGGTGGCCGGAGGGGAGGTGTACACCATCGGCCTGCGCTTTGCCCCGAGCCAGACTGTGGGGGAGGAGGAGATCCTGATTCACATCAACGACCACGAGGACAAGAATGAGGAGACCTTCTGCGTGAAGGTTCTGTACCAGTGAGACTGCCTGCCCGCCACTACAAAACTGCTGGTTCCTGTGCCAGCCCAGCAGCTTCGTCAGCATCGCGTCGGGGGTGCCTGTGTCTGTCGGAGGGTGGTCATGACCCCCAGCTCCTTGCTGTCACCTTGCCAACCTGGGGAGTCTCCCTGTCACCGGGATCCCCACGCATTGCCATGGGCATCAGCGGTGCCACGCGTCACCATCCGCACAAATTGAGAAGAGTGGATGTGTTTGTTACGGCACTTTGCGACTGCAGGATCTATATTTTTGTTAAGCGTGACGATATTTTAGGCACTTTGGAACCTTTTTTTAACTTAAAAAAGTTTGCAGATTTGATTCTGTGGAATATTTTTAAAGTATTTTATATTCTATGGTGAGTTTTGTACACACTAAGGCAGTTTTATGGGATTTTTGATACTTTTTACTCATCCTTGATCCATAAAAATTGCTGTGCACAACTGTCAGAGTGTGGCAGCATTTTCTTCCTGGGGAAGTAGAAATCCTCAGCATCCCTGTCTTGTGCAGATGAGCGATAGAAGTCCCCCGTGTCACCCCTATCCCCTGGAGCATCCTGGGGGTCAGGGCAAGGACCGTGACTGGGACTGGGAGGGAAGGGCAGCCCACCAGCCCTGGAAACGCTGCCTCACTCTCCACAGGCCTGAGGCTGGAGAATTAGTGGCCCCGATGAAGTCGGGTGCCGAGTTCCTCTGCCTCCCTCGCACTGATGGGAAATGACAGCTCATATTTTAGAACTGATTATACTGTCTGCAGCACAGAGAGGCCCCGAAGTTGGGTTATTAAAGTAGATTAGCTGAATAATTTTTATTACATTTTCACACAACGATATTTCTTGAGGCTTATGAATGAGCTGGTGCTGTACCTGCAGCAGAGGCAGCTCGAGTGGTGAATGATGTGCCAGTGTTCAGGGGATGCTGACACAGGGACTCGAGCTGAGCTGGTGCTTGAATGGTGCTGCCTGCTCCCCTGCAGCACACGTCTGTTGCCCAGAATCTACAGAACTGTCATGAAGAAAAGTTGATAAAACTTTTCCTTCAGGAAATGCAAATGCCTTGTGTCCCAGCTGCTTGGCAATTATGGCCGTGGCCCTTGGAATTGCTGCTGCTGCTGCCGCTCAAACTCGAGACAAGTGTGGGGGCAGTTTCCTGGGTTCCCACTTGTTAATGAAGTCATCCCTGCTAATGACAATGAACTCGAGCACCCGTGCCTGGCATGCAGCTTGGTGTGCTCTTCCCATTTGCATTCACGTCAGGAAGGAAACTCGATTCCAGTAATGACAGAATTAATTCGCCCTAAAAATCTTGGCTTGTGTCTCATCACTGAGGTGTGCAGGGAGGTGAAGGATTGGGAAGCCCTTTCCATGGGTTCAGTAACTCTCGGGAGAGCAGATGCAGATGAGACCTTTTGGGGACTGGAGTGCCACTGCCTTGGTGAAGGCGTTGCTGGAGAGGCAGCAGAGGAATAAGGAGAGCAGGGAGACCTGGCCCCAGTGCTCGGGCTAGGGCGGGACAACTTAAAAATGACAACTAGTAATGAGAAATTAAGTTAAAAAAAAGAAAAACCAACATAGGAGTTGGGGACAAAGCTCCTGCAGCAGCCAAAGCCCCTTGGGAGACCGTCTCTCAGAGTCCTCGAGCCTCAGCAGGGTTTACTGCCAGCCCAAACTTTTAAACCCAGCTTGTTTTCCCCATTATGAGGAGGAAATTGCGGCTGCCTGAGAACCCTCTAATTAAACAAAGCCTCACCATAATATTTGCTGGGAGCTCGCCAGCCCTGTAATATGACATTACCGGGCATCTTTATTAGCTGAAATGAGTATTTAGCGCCTCTGCCAAACTGAAAGCTGATTGAGGCACATGGAAGCAGCATGGCAGCATCCAGCAAAGGCTCCTGTGACCCCCCATCACCCTGGGGGGCTTTCCACAGAGACAAACCCTTGCTTGGTTATTTACATGTCACCCAAATCCAGCCCAGCAGCCCCAGTGTGGGAGTTTGGGAGGTTTATTCCCAGTTTCTCCGACTTGTCTCCCTGAAAGCACGTCACCGACTTGATAAAACCTGATTTAATGGTTACAAAACCCAGAGATAAAGCTGCTCTTAATGGATTTCTTTAAGATCAAGGCTGTCAAATAGGAAGCTCAGAATCCTTTCTATGGTGAGAGCGACTATATTAAGTGCACTCAATCACGCCCAGGCGAAGGTTTCCTAAGTGAGACACTGGCTGGAGGAAATGCATTTTATTAGCGTCTCCGGAGAAAGGAGTCTGGCAGGAGGGATGAGGAGCCTCCGAGCTGCAGTGGCTGTGCTCCCGTTCAGCTGCAATGGATGGGATGTGAAGGACTTTGCAAAGCACATCCTCACTCCCTGATCGGGTCCCGCAGGGAGGAGGGTGATGGGCACCGTGGTGACATCGCACGATAGTGACATTGCATGACCGTGGCCTCTGCCTGGGACAGGCAGTTGGTCTGGGGGAGAAAGACCCCCAGGGAAGGATGCTCACCTGGGGATGGTGATCACAAAACACCCCTCAAAATCCACCCTACGGAGCTCGGCTCCTGCAGGGTCTGGTGGAGAGTGAGGAATCCAAGGGGGTGATGCTCAAAGGCCTTTGGGGGTGTCAGATGGGACTCACCCCAGCTGAAGGGAGGGGTGAAGGAGAGGGGCCTTGGCAGCCCTGGGCAGACCAAAGCTTAAAACACAGATTAGTTTTTCATAACAATTCGCAGCTCCATAATGAGAAATTTGCAGCAGTTCTAAACTGCCGGTTGCTTTTAAATCATTTCCCGTCTTTCTGTCTCAGGCTTGACATTTGATGATGAATTGAGTCTCCGTGTTCATTTACCCACTGATTTACTGTACAGAGGTGGGAAACCACAGCCGCCTTAGTGAAGGTCAACATGGAGCGTTTGCCTGTAATTTCCAAATACTATTAAGGTTTTTAAATAAATTGTGTGGGTGCTGTAGGCAATGATGGTCCCTCTGGCAAGGCTGATGCTGCAGTGGATCCTTCCTGGATGGTGAGAAAGGGTTTGTGGGAGCAAGAGCGGATCACTTGGCTTGTCAGCATGAGGGTACATCCGACTGTACCTCAAATTCATGTTTAGAGAGCACTTGATTTTAGGGCACGACAAGCTAGGGCACCTCCCAGCCCAGATTAGCATCAGGTTCTCATCCTGCTTGAGACCCCGCACTCATCCCTGGGAGGTTGGAGGGAGCTGCCCCATGGCTTCCCCCGGGATGCTGGCTTTGTCTCCTGCTGCAGGACCTGGTTGTTTGCGGCTGTGAATCTGTTTGGCGGGTGTGAGCAGAGCGGAATGTGCCAGGAGGTTCGGCTGCGCAAATGTCACGCAGATCTCATCTCGGGGGAAACATCCTTCGGTAATTACAGTTAATGAAAAGTCCTGGAATCAAAGCCTCGGAGGCTGCAGCCTTCTGTTTATCTCCAGAGTATGAAGTACGCGTGGAGGGAGCTGGGAGTAGGAGGTGGTGGTAGCTGCGGTCCCCGCGGTGTGGGGACGGTGTCAGGGTTTGCCTTCGCCCAGGGTGCTGGCAGGAGGATGCTCTGAGCTCTGCCTGCATCAACCATCTGCCCCCTTGCTGCAAATTAATAAGCAGATTCAGAAAAAAAAAAGAAAAACAAAGTCTCTCCGTGGATAATTTGTGCACAGAAAAGGGGAAAAATTAATTAAATAAATCCTTTGCTGCTACACTGGTCCCACTCGACTCCCTGCCTTTCACAGCAGCTTTTCAAGCCTAATGGTGTCAGATACCCTTTTGGCACCCATTTTCAGAGCCGCATCCCCCCCCTGCTGCTCCTTAATGCAGCTCATCTCCTGCCTATGGCTCCCAGGGCCTCTGCCAAATCAGCACTTCAAATTAAAGTCTTTCCCACCGCTCCCTGGTTTCCATGGAGATCCGAGTGGATGTTCCCTTCCTTCTTCCTCCTTAGCCGATGGAGAGGCCCCTCCTGGGGATGGCCCTTGGGGGTCCTGGAAGTCTCTGAGCATCCAGAGGTTCTGTAGTCGGCTTTGCCATGTGCAGCTGCTGGCAGACCTGGCAGCTTCAGTCCTGGTGTGCTGATGATGCCTTTTATAAGTTCTGTCCCTTTAGTATATTGGCCCTTAATTCTCCAATCGCACCCTTAGACCATGTTAACCACCCCAGGCCTGCTCCCCCCATCTCACAGTTGTTTACATATTTTTGGGCCCTAAGGCAGTGAACATGTCCTTGAATCTATTCAGAGAGCCTTGTTTTGGCTAAAGGTGCTGGGAACAGAGGATTTTAGCACTCTGTAAGAAGCACAGAACTACAGCAAGTTACAGATACATGAAGAGTGAAAAACTAGAAATATTCAAAGGCATCACTGATGGCCCTGTCCTGGTGCCCCACTCCACAATGGAGCATCCCACGCATGCCAAGAACAGGCTCCTGGCATAATTCATCCTCCAATGTCCCACCTCACCGCTGATCCCACCAACAGAAACTCTTGTCCTCTGGTGGGAATCAGCCCTACAGCTGGATGAGGACCAGGCTGGTTTGTTTGTAGCATCTTTATCTAAACTGTGAGTAGACTTCTGTAGTCTTCACACAGATTTCCCAAGAACTGCCTGGAGCTGCTTGGCCAAGGCTGCTCCAGTGGTGGGGATGGTGGTGGGAATGCCCTTGCATGTGCAAGTGAATGGACAAATAGCTGCGAGATCTAAGAAACGACAGTAATTACGGAGCAAAATTGTTATTAATGTACTAATTTACCTGGGAGCCAGGCTGTGTGTAATTACACTCTGGGATCATGATAAGGTTAATGCATTTACCTTCCTGGGTATTTACAGACACTTGGAATTGTTCTCTCGGTAAGAATCACGTGTGCATGTTCCTGGCCATGTGGGTCCGGCAGTCAAAGGAAGCATGGGGAGGTTTGTTTCTGTTTGCTGATATTGCTCCCAGGGGATTTGGGACAGCAGCAACCCCAGCTACGCAGCCCTGAGGAATCCCAGGGGATGCTCACCAGAGGGGACGCATCCAGCTGCTTCCCAGAGCCTCTTGGATCATGGCCAAATGGGTTTTTTGTGGTCTGTATATATGAGGGAAACTGTCCCGGGGGCAACTGGCATCTGGCATTTGGCTGCCTGGAAATTGTCCCAACCTTCAGGCTCAGTGGTGCTGCAGCAACCATCCAGGCTGGCAGAGGGACCAGAAAACCCAACCTGTTTATGCTCAAAAAATCAGAACTTCGCAAACACCTCAGAAACTTCCCAACACTGCCAAAAATCCTCTGCCTGTGAGGATGCTGCTCCCCTCGCCAGGCCCATGTGTGTCCTTTGGCAGCTGCTGCTCAAGCTGCTGTGGACATGGGTGCCCCAGAAATGCCAGGCTGGAGCAGGGCTGCTCGCCCACACGGTGGTGGGTGGGGGAGCCCAGGGGCTGCTGCCACGGCGCTGAGCATCGCTCTGGCACGGGTGTGAGTAAGGAACAAGCAGGGCAGGATCGGACAGACCTCGGAGTCCCCCTCCTCAGGGATGTTCTGGCTTCTCCCCAGTGCCTCGGGAGCTCCCTGCCCTGCTCCAGCCCACCTTTATTAATGTCACGCTGGGAAATGTCAGCCGGGTTTGCTGAGCATCCCACGGCACTAAGCCCTCCCGGCTGCACCGGCTGCCGAGCCCGTGCACGTGGAGCCGCTCGCTCGCGGGCCAGCCGCGCGTGGCCACCGAGTGTCACCGGGAATATTTCTTCTGGTGTCACATGGGGAGGACGGCAGCAAGATGCAGAAGGTCAACGCGGCCCTAAAAATATGTCTCTGCCGGCGCACGGCTGTATTTTTGGCTTCTTCAGTATCCAACGCACACAATGCTAGTGAAAGGCCGGAGAGGCCAGGGCACGAGTGAGGGAAAGGTTTAATAAGGTTACGGGAGGCCTTGAGGACCCCTTGGCTTGGCCTTTTGCTGATTTACAAGGAAATAATGTGTGAGTGGCTCAGGGGAGACAAGGCTCACTCTCCACTGCGGACCTCTGCAGCAGGGAGGTCAGAAAGAGAATTGCTGGAGAGGAGCTAACCAAGCCCAGCAACATCCCAAATATTTCTCCAGAAATCAGTGTAGAGGTTTATTACTCTCTTTGGAAAAGAAGGGAAAAGGAAAGGGGAGAAGGAAAGGACAAGGGAATGAGAAGGGAAAGGAGATAGGGAGTGGAAGGAGAAAGGGAAGCGGGTTCTGGGCTGCCTGTCAGGACTGTTTAATTGCATCATGTAAACCCATTCTAACAACAAACATAAGTTTGAATTATGTGTGTTATTTTTGCAGACTGTTTGCACATGGCTGAATTTCATGGTGACAGAAGTGAGTTACTGCACAGGGTTATGCAAATGAATTGCTTAATTAAGTAGGAGTCATACAAAATAAATTCCAGCTCCACCAAATGCCCTCTGCTCTTCCTCTGAGTCCAGGTCGCTTCCAAGTGATTTGATCATGACTGAGAAACACTTCCTGGGAGGATGGTGCTGCTGTCCTGCCTTTGCTTGTGAAGAGGATGGAAAGAGGCATCCCCATCCCTGGAGCATCCCCCAGAGATATCCCCATCCCCATTCCACCCCATCTAGTCCCAACCCCACCAGCGCGATGCTCTGCCATGCCACCTGCCTCTCTCCTTCCTCCAGCCCCATTAATCACCCTCGAGGGCTCCTCTTACGTTATCGGGCCCAGATGTTTCCTGCTGTTTGCTACAAATGTTAATTATCTCCTAATTACTTCTAAGCAGAGGCTGGGCTGGCAGAGAGAGGGGGGAGAGCCAGCCAAGGGCATTTACAGCCCAGGGCAGTGGGACGTGGACCAACAGCTGCTTCTGGCCGGGAGTTTGTTGGAATTCCTTATTATTCCCCCTGATTTCCGATACTTATCAATGAGCTACCTGGGCAGTGCCCCAGGATGTGATGGTGCAGAGGCCTCTCTGCCTGCCAAACCCCTGGGCACTGGCACTTTTGTCAGCCTGTGACGTTTGGGTGCTGGTCATGGCCACGGGACACATTCCTGGGGTTTCATGCAGGAGTGGAAAGCTGGTGGGCCTGGGTGTTGCTGGAAAGCTTCTTTGAAGGTGGGGGATGGATTCTTTGGGGGAGTTGCAGCCCAAATTCATCCATCTGCGACTCCATGCCATCCAGCATGTCCCCAAACTGCCCCTTGTGCCAAATCATCTCACCATGGCTGTTGTGCTCGTGCCACTGCTGTGGCCCCACGTGGGGACAGGGCAGAGCATCACCAGGATGGCCCCTGTGTGACTGAAAAAGCCTCAGCCCCTCCAGTGGAATGCTGCCAGACAGGGCAACAAGGGGCAAAAAGAATTTAAAAAACCTCAACCCAAGCCCAACAGAGTGAGCAGGAGAACAACTTTGTGGAAGGTTTATTTTTAGCTCCCTCCAGTGCAAAAAAACAATTAAAGAAAGTGTCAAGCCCCATTCCCAAATGCAAAGAGCTGGAAGCCAAATGTCACCCCAGCTTTGATCCCCTTGGAGGCAGCAATGCTGCTATCAGTTTAGAACCATTAATTTGCATATTCATGTCCCCTAATTTGCTCTTCGGGAGCTGGAGTCTAGCAGCTAATGAAGAAAGTCTTCCTGTGCGTGCAGAGGAAGCCTGGAGTCTGTCACAGGCGCGCTGGGAAAAATAATCAGACATAAGTAAGTGTCCATTCCAGGGAAAGGGTGTCCAGACCAAAAAACTTGGCAAAGACTAAAATCCTTTTCCTGCGTGTCCAGGGGATGGGGTGAAGGGGCCACCAAGTCCCCAGGGCCAGGATTTGTCTTAATGCAGGTAATGTTGGGAAGGATGCTAGGGAGGGGACAATGAGGAGAAGCAGGAGGAGGGAGATCTGCTTCCCTATACTTCAACAAGAGGCATTGAACCACGGAATGGGAATGGGCAGGTTTTAGGGAGCACTGGGCACCCAGGGACCTGCCTGGACCATCAGGAGCTGCGTCAGGAGCCAAAGGGCTGCTGGTGGCAGCTGGCCGAGCAGGCAGCGTTATCAGCCACGCTGCCAAGCGATGTGTCCCTTCTGCTCACCCTTAATTCAATTTCTTTCAGCAACACAATAGCTCAGTTTTATGTGTGCCATTCATCAAGAATTAAACTTATTGCCGTCGTTGTTGGCAGGGTACTGATTCTGAGATGGCACTGAGGCTCGCAGGAGGGGGCTACTGCTCCGCATCCGCAGCACGCCCGCTCCTCATCCCACAAAAGGGAACACCTGGAAACCCCATGGCTATGTCTGCTGGAACTAACTGGATGTGCAGCGATCCAGTGTGACCATGGGATGTCATGTGAGTTTTCTGTGGCTGTGGAAGGTCAGCACTGAGGAGAAGGCTGGGCTGAGGGACTGAGTGGCCAGGAGCATCACCCTCTGTCACCCACCGCTGCTGGAGCAGAGTCACAGTTATCTCAGGACAAGTCTTGGATCATGCAATGCCCTTTATTCCTCGCAGTGCCTGGAGAGCTCCTTCTATCTGCTCTGCCGAGGGCTGCAATTACAGCTTTGTTGTCAGCAGCAGATAAAGAGGAGGCTGTCGAAAGGCCGGGCAAAGGCTGCTGCCCCTGGCAGGAGCTGTGCAGAGAGGGGGAGTTCCTGCAGGGAAGATGTGCCCCTGCTTTGGCCAGAGCTGGACTGTCAAAGCCACCCTGCCAGCTCAGCCCTGCATGCCAGCAACAGGGCTGGGAAAAAGCAAACCTGGGCACCGCTTCCCAGGGAGGCACGGAATCATGGAATCCCAGAATGGTTTTTGCTGGGAGAAACCTTCAAAATCACCCAGTTCCTCTCCCCTGCCATGGACAGGGACACCTTCCACTGGACCAGGTTTTTCCAAGTCCCATTCAGCCTGGCCTTGAGCACTTCCAGGGATGGTTATCCCAGGTAAATATTGTGCGACTCTGAGCTGTGAAAATGCTTCCCAGCGTTTCAGTGTGTCGCATGGCTCGTTAGCCTCTGGTGCAGTTAACCTCTTGATGGTTTAGCATTACTAATTCCTTTGGTAATTACAGCAATAACAATAATCCTGGGAAGTTGGGCTGCGGCGCATGTATACGCTGTGCTGCTCCGTGTAAATTCCCCTTGGGAAGTGTGGCAGTTAATGGCACCTCTCTGCGTGGCAGGGAAATTCCTGGTGGGCACAGGCAGAGTGGCAGTGTTGCGATGGCACTGGGAGCAGAGCTGGGTACCTCTGCTCCTCCTGCCCACTCCAATGGGGGTTACACTTCTAGACCTTTTCAGGGAAGGTCCCCCCCAGCTGAATCCCAGATTTCTCTGAAAGCTGGGAATTTCAGCCTGAGCTGCAGGACTCAGTTTGAGCGGTAACGTCAGAGGCGAGCTTGCTGCACTGTGTTATCTGCCTCTTACATCAGCTCCCCCTAAGAAAATCACAAAGAAAAAAGTCTTCCAAATTCTTTTCTTGCAGCAAATGCATTTTAAATAAATTATAGGATTAAAAAAGTTAAAAGTTTAATCGGCTCCCTCATTGTGCGTGAGTTCAAAAGGAACATTTATCAGGCGCGAGGTTGGGCCACAGTTTGTCTGTGCCGCTGGAAGATTTTTAATTTGCTCAACTGGAAACGATGAGCAGAGTTGATTAGATGGGTACTGCAATTTATTCCCAGCTGTCAGCAGTTCCGGCACCCTCAGGGAGTTTGGAGCCTTGGGGCAGCCACAGCAATCCTATCCCCTCTGGGACTGGTCAGATCTGAATGTGTTTGTGGTCATGGCTGATGGTGCAGCTCTTGCGCTCCACGAATCCCTCCCTGTCCAAGAAGCTCAGTGAGGAGGCCTGTCACATCAGGGACATTCCAGGGAGAAGCAGCGCCGTGGTCCGAAGCACCCTGGGGAAGGGATTTAGCTGCCTCCCGGATTGCTTAGCTGCCTCCCAACACAAATGGATTCTGCCATCGCTGTGTGCCAGAGGTGCAGCTCTCCAAACGCCTCTGGTGTCTCCAGCCCCTCAGACAAAGAATGCAGCGCACGAAGCTTAATCCACTTTATTAGTGTTTCCGAGGAAGTAAAATCCTTTTCCATAAGCGGTTCTGTATCATTAACAGCAAAATAAGCAACTGCTGACAGCCAGGCTGCTCTGGAGAGCAATTCCACATCCATCCTAGAAACTGGGACATGCCAGCACGGTGATGTCCTCTTTCATCTCCTTTTTCCTCTCCTGCCAGTCCATTGGGGACCCCGGGAATGCTGACAGCAGCAACAGGCGGCTCTGGAAGAGTTAAGAGTCTGTGTTTTCCACTGCCGCTCTTCCTTCTCAGGGAAGACAAATGATTCATTATATTCCCCATCATTTTCGCTGATGCCTGGCTGCCTCCCGTCGAGATGTTGGGTCTGCGCCACGCAAGTCGTTAGCGTGATCCCCAAGAAGAGCCATGGAGAGCCGTGTTCCCTATTTGTCTGTGGTGGCTCCTGCCAGGGGCAAACCAGCGTGATCAGTTCTGGTTTTCTTTCAGATCTTCACGAAAATGCCAACACACAGAGATGTGGCATGAGAATATCACAGCGACGTCCAGCTTTTCCTGGGCAAAACAGAGGAAACTGTGGCTGCAAGAGGTTTTGCAAGCAGGTGAATGGGGGAGATGCCCCTTCCCGCAGGCACGACAGGGATGGTCACAGCCATCCGCTGCCCATGCTGAGGGTTTGGTGTGGGCACTGCCAGCTTCCAGCCTCCCTGAAGGTAAATATCCAGCTCATCTTCTCCTGGGCAATATTTTCCTCTCAGATCCATGGATGATAGTATTCAATTTAGCCAGAGTCAGGCAGATGCAGGCAGGGCGGTACAAACTGCATCCCAACTGTCGGAGCTGTCGTGCTCCCCACAGCAAGAGGAAGACAGGGATCTGTCTGGAAACCATGGTCCAAGAGCTGACAGTGGAGCTTTTGGCTAAAATTGCTCTATTTTCATTAACCAGAGTGACCCACTGCTGAACTGCACATAGGACTGCGAGCAGGACTGTGAGTAGGACCTCGAGTAGGACTGCACGTGGGTTGGAGGATGCGGGGGATGTTTGTAATGAAGCCTATATCCAAACCCAGAAGTTTTTCAGATGTCACAAGCAAGTTTGATTTTGGACCTGAGCCAGACAAGATCGTCCAGGTCCATGGGAGCTGTGGGACACTCCAACACTGAAGGGATCAGCAAGGATTCACTGCGCTGAGTGAGGTCAGGGTGTGAACCACGGAATGGTGATGGTGCCAGGCATCAGAGGGCTGATGTCCACAAAGATCCAAGACCCCAGGGCAGATGCTACAAGCCCATGTGCTCCCCAGCACATCCTGCCCGGATGGAAGATGTTTCTGGCTGGGAGAGGCATGGCATTAACACAGAATATCAACGGGACCTATGAATGCATAAAGAGCGATGTGTATTTTAGCTTCTTGCCACAGGGATGTGATTCCTGTTACTGTGTTTTTCCTGCTATTGTGTTAGTCCTGTTAATATTTTTAACAATCCCCTCCTGCTCAGGGGCACTGGGGCTTGGCAGGAAGCAAGAATGGCTTGACCTAAGGCACTGGGTAGAGAAGCAAAAGTGGCTGTGACTGTTGGGGCAGAGAGGGAGAAATTCATCATGGAAATTTGGGATATTCTGCCTTTGGCACTGGTGATGACCCTGGTAACAGCTGGGAGAGCAGCCCCTCAGCAGGCCCGGGAGCATTTAGCTGCAAGAAAGCGCCAGGGAGGAGCTGGCTCCCTGCATGGCACTCACTGGTTTATTGTGATAGGCAGGAGGCATTCCTGTTCACAGCCGTTTAATGTAATGTGGGAATTGGTGATTTGGGATTGTGGCTGAAATCACTTTTGAATACATAAAACATAAATACAGCAAAAGTGGAGAAATGAGCCATAACTCTCCCTAATGGAGCCCCGGACTCTCTGTTTTCTGTGGCACACGGAAAAATGGTCCCACTATTTTCGACCATTAATTCTGTCTCGGCCCAAGCTATGCTGCTCCTGGTTTTCCGAGCACTTTTTGCGAAATAATGAGGCTATTTATTAGCAACAACGAGGCTGCACGGAAAAAGGTGTTGAGATAGTTTCTATAGTAACTCCCTGTGAAAACATTTGGTGCTCAGCCGTCTGAAGCTGTTCTGCTGCCCTGACTGCCGGGCGAGCGGAGCAGCCCCAGTTCAGCTCTGACCATGGAGCCCTGTGCTCCCCTTCTTTCATCCCTTGCAGGACCCACATGATGAGCTCCATATGGGAGGATTCAGAAGCAGCAGCATTGTCATTTTGGGGTTTGTTTGGCAACATTTCCCTGAGAAACCCCATTGAGCGGGTGGGACAGGAGGTGGGATGATGCTCGGCAGGGCACGTGTGGCAGCCCTGTCCACTGGATGTCACAGCCCCTGGGGTGACACCCAACAGCTCTTCTCTCTCTGTGCTTCATCTTCTTATCTTCCTCAGCTGTAGGTTACATTTTCACTGGGCTTTTAATGTTTATTCTCAATTCCCTCCTCATTCTCGAGGGAAAGAAGCAGAGTGAGGCAGCCTAGTGCAGGCTCGTGAGCATCCCGAGGCTCTCCAGGAGCACCAGCCGCTCTGGACCACTGAGAAGCACTCAGGGCTCAAGCTGATCTCTGCATCACAGCAGAATTTCCAGGAGTAATTGCATTTGGCCATTCAGTTATTTCCACAAATACGAGAAAACTCAATTGTTCACATTTGCCAGTCGGATAGCACAGGAACTAAGCACAAATTCCATTGTTCTTAAGCACAGTTCTACAAACATTTTATATTGAGCAATACAAACAGTATTACAGTAACTCCCCAGCACTGCTTAATCCCTACATTTCACCTCACAGAGTGGGCCACACAGTCCTTTTGAAGGGAGGGTCTGAATACCCACATTTTCACTCCATCCAGCTCTGTCTGGGTACTGAATAAATTCCAGGAAAGCAGGGGTATTTGAGGATTAAGAGGAGACTAAATTTACTGAGGAAACAGTTACTCACTTGGCCCTACCTGGCAGCTGGACAAACAGGGCTCGGGAAAGGAGGATAAATCAGTCCCAACCCATCAGTGTGTGCTGGGGGAGCAGAGCATCCTCCAGCCCACGCTCCGGCTTGCCGGCATCTCCCATCCCCCGCAAAATCGTTATTAAAGCTGGCAAGTCATCATGAGAAATAAAGATTTATCGTGGCGTAATTTCCCAGGAGGGACAGAGATTAATGCTGAGGACAGGGGAACCAGCAGCCGTTTTCTGTTTGGGTAGCGGATGAGCTTTTTGCTCCCTGGGGCTCTGTGCTCCTGCTGGGAGCCGGCAGCGGTCCAGGCGGGGATGCAGCCTCAGGGCTCCATCCCAACCCTGCTGGCATCCAGCCCATCCTGGGGTTCCATCCCAGGACACCTCTGCCTTTTCCTTTCTAAAATTTCTTAAATTTCCTTCTTGAATTTCCTTCTTAAATGTCACCCTTTCAAGCCATGAAAGAAGAAGAACCTCTGTCGAGGGGCTCCCCGTGCACCAGCAGGACCCCCACACTGCGCATGAAGCACAGGGAGAGGAGGAACACGAGGAAAGCTTCAGAGAAGTGTAGTGCTTTAGTGTCTTTTACAGAGAAAAATATAATCTATGGACTGGAGAAACTGAGTCATACAGAGACTATCACAAAAGGCTCCTATTTTTGTTGCTGCTCTGCACGGACGTGTCACGGGAGGAGGGAAGGGATACAGTAAAGCACTTTTCAATTTCGGCTGCAAAATTTTCATCATTATAATTTCAATTAAAATTGCTCTTTGAAGCAGTTTGTCTTCAGGCTCAGCCACACAAATCTTTGCTTTCATGAACATGGAAAACTTGAAAAATAAAAATGACCCTATTTTATCCTGCTCTGGTTTCAAGGACGGGGCTCACTGTGGAGCGCAGTGGCAGGATTGGATGGGATGTAGAGTGTGGTGTTCGGGCTCTGGAAGTGTCCTTGGCTTGCTCCAGTGCAGGGAATTGCTCCTGGAGCGAGGGCAGGGCTTGCCCCAGCACGATGCTGAGTGAGGTGAGCACAGTCCCATCACTTCCCACCTTATGGAGATTTAAATCAAATGAAGGCGGCGATGCCCCTTTGGATTTGAGCAGTGCCCAGTGAGGGATGGGTCAGACACAGATCGATGGGAGCCCTGGGGGATGGCAGAAGGACAGGTCCTTGCTGCCAACACTCACCAGCCTCCCCTGCCTCTGCTGGGACCCTGGGATGCGCCTTGAACACCTAAGAGGCGGAGATTTTACAGTGGTTCCGTAAAAACAATTGATGTTCAACACTAATTTATGGATATACTGAATTATCTAATGCAAATGTGAATAGGGTGTTCAAAGAGATATCAGAGAGGCACCTGCAATCAAGTCAATCTTTGCAGAAAAGCAGAAGACGGAACGTGGAAAAGGAGTCCGGTAATTTATGCATTTGCGTGTCCCATTCCGTCCTCAGGAACGTGGTTACCAGTTCCTGCGCCTGTCCTTCAAAACTACTCCCAATGTCATCTTTTTAATGAAAATTAAGTGCTTTGGTTTTACTCCACAGAAGCTGCGCGGACACGACTAATTGCAGCGCTGGGAGATGGCAACCTCATTTGAAAGGAAGCAAGTCCCAGGAGGATTCAGCACGGACTCTTCCAAACAACAAACGCCATGGACTTAGAAGGACTAAAAATATTTCCCCTGCATCTGCGCAAGCCGTTTCATTTCCTCTTCATTTTCTCTAATTTTCTTTGTCTTCAGCTTTAACTGATTCGATGCATCCTAATTACGAGCACATCTGCCCGCTCCTGTGGCATCCCGGCTGATCTGTGCCGGCATCCGGGCTGGTGAAGAGATGGAGAAGGGATGGACAGCAGGACTTGCTCTCCAAGGACCTGTAGACATCCCTCCAGGCCTGAATGCTGCTCAGATATCCTTGAGGAGAACTTTCTGCATGACGGTTTTCCTTTGCTGTACTCCTGTGCTGGGATGCCCAATAGTTTTCCCACAAGTACAGTTGATTTTCCAGGAGAAGGTGTGGTCTGGATTGCACTGTCCCAGCTGGTCCTTGGGTCCTGTGAGTAGGACTGAGGATTGCTTTTTTTGGTTAACCATTGCTTAGGAAAAGTCTGTGTAAATCCAGCACTCAGAAGTCGTTTATTCTGCTGCTAATTTATGACAGTGTTTCTCATCCTGATCTTAAAGAAAATCCATCCCCACATTGAGGCTAAAAGCAAATCCCTGGCAAGATTAGGTTAGCCTAGAAAAACTCAGTCCACAAGCAATTACCCAGCGCTTCCGAGGTGTTTTGTCTCCTGCATAAGGAAATCAAAATCCCAAACCAACGATTCGTGGGAAGAAGTGGCTCTGACACGAGAACAAGATGCTTGTTGTGTCCTTTCTTCAATCAAGTTAATGGTCATCATTTTACATGCTAATGTCTCCTCCGTGGTCCATCAGCCGTGCAGCTGCAGCCGCCTGAAATCCGCCGTGTTTTACCTAAGAGACCCAATTACTGCGGTTTGACGCGGAGCATCGCAGAGCATCCCCTGCCGGCACCGCGGCCCCACCAGAGCTTCCTCTGGCATTGCCTGGGCCGGGGGACCGTCCTGAGGGTTTGGGTAGGAAAACAAGGAGTGGAAGAGCAGGACAGCTCGTGTTCTGCTTCACTGGGTCACCCAGGAGGGCTTGGGAATGGCAGGAGGCTGTGGGGCGCTGGGGTACCCTGGTTCGGGGGCTGACCTTGCTCTTGGAGGGGTTCTCCCAAGCCAGAGGTTGTGCCACTGGCAGCGTGTCCTCAAGCCCCCTGGTCCACTGCCATTCCTGTTGCCATCTAGTGGCACTCACTCATAGCTGCTTTTGTACTTATTTTCTCACCCAATCCACAATAATTCATAATAAAATAACCAAACCCAAATGTTCCGTGTTTTCCCCCGTAACCTTTGTGCTTGATGGAGGGGCCTGGGTGGCCTGTGCCGAAAGGCACCGGCCGAAGGCAAAGCAGAGGTGTGCAGTAACACAAGGGATGCACCAATTCTCTGGATTTGTTACCGGGGGTCAGCTCCACCTTCACCCAGGGGAGAGGTACCCCCCCTGCCATGCGGGTAACCTGCAGCAGACTCGATTGCCGGCTGAAGCATTCTCCCAGACAGCCCCTCCGGCAGAACGGGGGGCAGAGGAGGGGCCGTGCCCTAGGACGCCCGATCCCTTCAGGAATGGATGGATGCAGCACCCTGGCTGCTGCTTGCAATCTCCAAGGGCTATGAGATAAGGGGGCTGTCAGGCAAAAGCCGGGCCAGAGAGATAAGAGAGCTTATTCCGTTCAATTATTGGGCAGATAAGGAAGCACAGGCAAGCCCGGCTCTCCTAATTCATCCCAGCCAGCCTCAGAGTGGTGGTCCCTTCCCCGCGAGCCGTCCCCGGGCGGCTCCTGTGGCACTGGCCAAGCGCTGGGAATGCCCACTGCTCAGCCCCCCTGAAGATGGTACAAGCTCGGGACTGCTCGGACTCGTATTTCCTTTGAAATATGGCCCTGGCATTTCTCACAACCTTTGCACAAAGGTTAGGAGGGAGCGTGATGAGATTTGCTTGATGACAGGGAGTTGGGATGTGCTGTCGGCAGGGATGATGGAGCACTCTCCCGGGAATCGGTGGCTTGGCTGTGGCTTGGAGGGCTGGTGGAGAGAGGCAGTGGAGGAGTGTGGATCCCCCAGCACGAGACAAAACTGCCTCCTAGGAGGGCTGTGGGCAGGAGGGTGCAGCCCCCTGTGCTGTTTGGAGGGTGCTTGGAGATCCATGCATCCAAACAAGGATCACTCCCCTGGAAGGGGTGGCCAGGGTGTGGGGATCAGGACGGGAGAAGTGCAGGATTCAAAGGGGGAAAGTGGTGCTGGAAAAGGCCACATACACAGAGTGAAGCAGCATCAGCCTTTGGGGACAAACACCAGCAACCCCAACACCTTCCTTGGTGAGGGGACCGAGCCCTGCTGGAGCCCTCCTTCCCTCCCAGGGTGGGCAGGGATGGGCCAGTACCAAGGAAGGAGCAGCACGTAGGAAATGGTTTCACCTGCCTGTGGTTTCACCTGAGTGTCTCTAATTTACTCTCACAATTAATTGGAGCTGTAAATCTGCAGGTACTGTGCACACAAGACTGGAGACGGGTATGAAAACCTTACCTGTGTCATCTTCTTGACTGGTGGCCATCACCGGTCCTGGCACATGCAGGCAAGGACAGAGCCAGACCCTGTCCCTGTCTCGGCCCTCCCTCCCCAGCTGGTGGCTCGTCAGGCTCATTCCTCACGGCACCTTCCCTGTGGCACATGGAGCCAACCCTACACAGATCCCAAAATGGATCCTGCGCTCCCTGGCATTGCCCACCCTGCAATGGGATGAGTGACAGGGTGGCGATGCAGTACAACATCCCTAGTCCAGGGCTTGGATCAAATCCCTGCCTGGGAAAAGGGCTCAGTCAGTTCTGCCTCGCTGTGAGCTGCAGGAGTAGGAGCAAATGCACTCTGGACGTTCCCAAGTGTGGCTGGGCTGATGGGGAGGCAGAGCTGTGGCTGGGCTGGGACAGCTCCGTGCTTTGGAGAAACTTCCTCAAATTCTTAATTATCACAGGCAATTAAGACTTTAAATCTGCCAGGCTCCAGCTGCCACATCTGGCGCAGCTCCAGCGGCACCGCTGTCCTCTCTGAAGACAGCGTGGGATTGCTGGGCATGGGTGAGGAGCTCCAGGAGAGGGGCTTGTCACCAAAACCAGTGACAGAACCGAGGTCACGCTGCCCATGGGGACACATTAGCAGCACCCAGAGTTGGGTGAGTGGCTGGGGGCTGCTGGGATGTCCCCAAGAGCTGCTGGGACACCTGCAAGGGGAGTACCTGGAAAATGCTGATGATGCAGTGAAAAGTCAAGTGTTTTCCGGAAGGCAGATGAATGACGAGGAAAACCCAGAGCTGCATTAAAAACATCTCAAGGTACAGAGGTGAGAGAGGTGCCTGGGAAATGAGAGCCTGGCTGAGGAGAGGTGGGTACAAAGCAGAGGAAGATGAAGGAGGAGCATTCAGCCAGGTGAGGATGGATGAGCAAACTGCCACAGCCCCCAGGGGACCCCTGAGGATCACGAGGCTCCAGCTGTCCCACAAAGCCATCTGGAGAGCCCTGGAGAGGATGTGGCAGGCCAGACCCAGGATCTTAGTAGACAGAAACATAATGAAGTGCTCCGGGTCCCACGGCAGCAGCTTTTCTCCTTCCATGGCGGAAATTTATTCCACAGCTGATACAGGGAAAGCTGATGCAGCCGTGACACGCTCGCAGGGGGACGTCTCCCCACGGCTGCCTTCTGCCTTATCACAAATAAATATTGCTGCAGAACACGGGGGAAGCGCGAGCTCGACCTCATCTGGTGTCCCACGATGTAATTAGTGAGCGCGGATCAATCGGAGCCTGAAAGATGGGATATAGAAGCTGGAGGATCTCACCCAACGAAACAGAAAACGAGGATCCTCACCCAATGAACAAGCTCTCTCTAAATATAACCAGGGCTGCAAAATTGTGTCAGGGAATAATTCATATGCAGAAATAGCTCTAAAACTAAGTGGAAGCGTGAGAGCTGAACAGAGCAAACCCCAAGGAGCCGTAAGGAAGCGGCACAAATTCGGTGGAAGTGTGGGAGAAATCCAGGAGCTTCCACGATTCTAATCCACGATTAGAAGTATCCTGAGACAATTCCTGTGTGCCCAACCTCCCTTTCTCCCCTGTGGAGCCCCAGGCTCCTCGTGCCTGCAGCACAGAGGTGATTAATTCCCACAGCTCCTGACACCGGCTTGTGCCAGCACCAGCACCCTCAGCACTTTGGGGTTATTCTGGACACTTAATTTAATACGGTGTGATTGGATTTGATTAAAAGCTATTGATTGGGAGGACAGGGATGGGTAAAATAGTGCCCATTCGTCAGTGGCCAGGCAGTGAAATCTCTGGGCTAATAAATCAGGGCTGGCGCTATCGGCGCACAGCAACTGCAGTGCAGGGACATGGTCAGGCTCCTTCCCCTGGCACCAGGGATGGATTAATCCCATTAAAAGTTACGAACATTTCCAGCATGGAGTTGCCTCCGGGATAAAGCCCTGGAGCAGGAGGGTGAGTGCTGAGGCACCCAAGGTCTGGGGTGATGTACCCTGAGCTCCCCACTCCTGCAAGCAGATGGGATGTCCAGTGCAAGGCAGCAATTTCGGAGGCCAGCACAGCCCATTTTTGGGGAAGGTCCTTGCCCAAAGTGCCTTTTCCTTCTCTTTGTCCAGAGGGGCTGCTCCAACACACTGTCTCTGGAAACGGCTCGGATGGAGGGAGCCGCTGCATCTCCCATAAGGTGCTCCAACATCTCCCATGGGATGCTGTTTCCACCTCCACAAGCTGCTCCTGGCGTGCAGGGCTGGAGCACCCGCCAGACGTGGCTGTGGCTGCCACTTTGATTTAGGGGCCCTGTCCATGGGCAGCTCCTTCACCAGCTGTGACACAGAGGAAAATTACGGAACGACACTCACTAGCTCTTTAGCAGCGTATTGACACAATGGGAACCGGAACGATGAGATGTGAGAATTGTGATGTATCTGTATTATTCCCAGCACGCTATCACAGCTCCCAGAATGGGGATGTCAAATGGCTTCCTCCGAGCATTTTGTATGTCTTTAAAAATGAAATGGGCTGTGCTGATGCCTTCAGATGTCTAATGGGTGATGCGAGTGTAAAAGTGCCACTTCATGCTTTGAGATGTTGCTACAGTAAATCAATCCCATTTTCGCTGCTTTTATAAGCTGCAAATATTTTCTCAGGGCTGCTGAGGAGGGAGGGGGGCAGGAGCCAGGGGCTGTTGGCAAAGATGAGCGTGGCCAGGTCAGCCTTTTGGTCCAGTTTGGCTGCTCCCTCATCCCATGGAGGGCATGTGAGGGGCAGTAGCTGTGAGCCCCCCGATCTTGCCTAGGCTGCTTGATGTTCCGGGGGGCTTGGGAGACATCCCAGCACCATTATCTCCTGCCTTGCCTGGGATTTTGCACCACCCAGCGAGACCTCCCTCTGTGTATCTCTTCTAAGTCCTTTGTAACAGCTGACATGGAGCCAGGGGAAGCTTGACAGGTCGGCGCAGTATTAAAAATGATCTATGATAATAAAAGGGGAGGAAAAGAGGCCCCTGCCTTACAAGGAGTCATCTCTGAAGGCAATGGAACATTAGCAGAGCTGCCGTATCGCACACACGCTGTTGGGTTTGGGGAGAAAAACTCTGCGTTTGGGATTCCTCAGTGCGGGCTGTTGGTGCTGTGAGAAGCTGCCAGGACCTGGCACCTGGCGAGCTGAGCAGCAGGAAGGTGATGCTCACAGGGTCCCCGAGTGTCACCATGAGTGCTGGAGCTGTGGGACCCCTGAGGTCCCAGGAGCTGAGTCCAAGGGCTGAGGGAATGGAGAAATCACTCCTGGAAGGGCTCGAGGAGGAGAGAGCTGGCTGGCTCTGCCAAGGGGGCACCTGCAGATGAGGCCAATGGCCTGCTCAGGGGCAGAGGGGTGCAGGGGATCCACCACTGTTTAACTCCTCACGAGCCACACCCTCTGCTGCTCTGCTCTGATTTATGCATCTCGGTGACTAATGTAGTCATAATCAAAACGGACCATAATCATTACGGCAGCAAAGTGATCCTCGCGTTCTCCTATTTACTAATCTTCAGCTTCTCCTTGTGACCTTTACTTCAAAATGTTTCAATATAAATAATGCACTTCCGTGAATATATTCTTCTGATTATTTCCCAAAGCTCTGATTCTCCATGTGCGACGGTCCCTGAAGTGGTAATTTGTTCTCCTTCCTGGTAATTGCAATTTTAGAAATAGCTTTTCCAAATGCTCCCAGCCTGAGATCTTTTTTGATATCTTTCCTTCGTTTCTCCAGTGTAATAAAGCTGCTTCCCGGGATGGGGAGTGGGTCCAGGACAGGGAGAGCCCCAGGGCAGTGGGGGCTCTGCAGGTGCCTCTTACCACTGATTGAGATGTTTGTACTGCCCCAGGAGACTCTGTCTTTCCATTAGGCCCCTCCTAATCTATTAGGGCATTAGTTAGGAGTACATTTATAATCTCAGATTAACTCTCATTAATTCCAGTCGCAGCTGAAATTTGGTTGCTGGGGGATGGGGCTGCTCAGACAGAAAAGAACCTGGGCAGGAGAGATGGCAGTGGGAGAGCTGAGCAGGGACCTGTCCTTCCAGCAGCTCATCCCTGTTCCAGATACACATCAGTCTGGGAGTTAATCAAATGCTCATTCCCACTCAGCGGAGGGATTTGGACCCTGGATCCAGGCAGAGAGGGGCAAGAGGGGAGTGGGACACTGTCCCTGTCACCCTCCTCCTGTCCAGGGGCCACCCCCCACCTTTGGTGGCTCCCCAGCTCAGGCACATTGCGTGCAGATGAAGCACTTGCAGCAGCCAAGGTCTTCACTTCTGGAAGGACAGGGGGTGTCTGGTGAGGGCTCCTTTGCCGAAGTGAGATGCCATGGCATGGCCAGCCCTCCTTTAGGAGAAACCACAGCCCCCAGCTCTAACCTTGTGCAGCCACTTCAGAGAAATTGCTCGTGATGAATTTAAGCTGAAGGTTAAGAGCCAACATAAGCTAGAAAGTCAATGACTAATCTATTAAGCTCCCCAGTAACTTAATTTACATGTTTTTAATGATTACTTCCTACCTGGGCACTCTGAAAACTAATTGGACTTGAATCGTTAAGTGCATTCAGAGGTGGACTCAAATTAATAAGCACCACTCATGTCTGCTTTTAGATGCAAGAGAGAATCAGTGCTGGCTCTGGGGTCTGCCAGGCTCCTCATTGCCATGCAGCCACGGCTGCACTCCCCAGGCCAGGGGTATCTGCTCTCCAAATAACCAGCTCTGCTGCACCCACTGCCATTTAGGAATTAAAATCCCCATTAACGGCTTGATGCACTTCTTGGAATCTGAGGTGTTTTTTTCCATTGAAAGAGAAAAACCTGCCTCACATTTCAAATGGGGCCAAGGCCAAGCATTTTTTTCCAGTTAGTCAGTGGTGTTCTCGGCACTGAGGCTGGCTGGCTCAGTGGCTTCTCCACTGCTGGTCTGTGAGCTGGATTCCCTTCTCCTCACCAGGTCAGATTTCATCAGCATTGGTCCC